>CAJQZM010036696.1:20137-34615 GCA_907164665.1 Colias nastes
GCTCTAACTACATTGGAAGCTCCGCGCTTCATGTGTTGGCTCTATCTGCATTGGAAGCTCCGCGCTTCATGTGTTGGCTGTATCTGCATTGGAAGCTCCGCGCTTCATGCGTTTGCTCTAACTACATTGGAAGCTCCGTGCTTCATGTGTTGGCTCTACATGGGAAGCTTCGCGCTTGATGTAGGCTCTACGTTACAAACCTTGACGAAAAGTTGTGACCAGAGCTAAATAGGTTTAGAAATCGCGCGAGAACGCGCTAATTGTCAGAATGGCCGTGTCGGAGTATTGATTTATTCAGTTGGTATTAACGCCATCTACTGGTAAAGTTGTGAGTATTTTTAATATTGACATCGAATGAATTTATGACAATGACAAGTGACAATGACATTTTCCTTGAGTCAGTAGTTTGGCAGGTTGGGGGGTGTCAGTTCGAACGACACTCGTCACCCGACAGCCAACCGCGCTAGTTGTGCGCACTGATTCTTTTTATTATTTACGATCATGGCGGACGTTGAAATTAATCGCGAGGAATCTCCGAAATATATGCTACTTTTATTCCGGGTACCTAATGAGAGAAGCCGCGGGCTCCAGCTAGTAGGTATCTAATATTATGATCTCTATAATCTAGATCTCAATAAAGTGAATAATATAAAAATATAAGATCATGATCTAAATATCGTGAGCTAGATTTTAATCACGCGATTGTTACAGTCCTTACTTCGACATAGATATATATTGTTAAAGATAAATCTCATTGCAAATAAAGTTACATTTTATCAGTAAATTAAAATTGAAATGAAAGCAATTTTCAGAACCATCCGTCAGCGAGCAGTAATAAATTGTTTCTCTACAGAAAAACAATTGAAAAAATAATAAGTTTAAGACTTTCAAAATTAACGCTTTATAAAACCTTCTGCAGAGAATTTACGTGGAGATTATTCATTGAATTCATTAATTAGTAGCAGTCATTAGTATAAAGATAATACCTATAGAAAAAAATATACATATAGATAACCATTTTATAAAACACTTCTTTGCGTGGTGGTACAGTCTAGAGTTCTTGGATTGGATTTTGGTAGACAATACCCATAAGATTTCCCCATTAAAAAAAAGGCAACACCCATATGTTACGGACGTCTATGGGCGATTCACTTTACTATCGGTCATTGCGTTTGCTCGTTTGCCTATCAATAATATAAAAAAATCCAGTCGAGATCCATACTTCTGCCATTCGAGACTAAAATTCACTTAAACTATGATTAATTAAATTTGTGTTTTGAGTGCTTGTTTATCTGTAGGTATAGCTATAATATCGTTATTATGGTGAGGTATATGCAATAGAATTTGGAGTTTTTTGCCAGTTCTTCCCCATAGATACTGCTTTCCGAATCGGTGGTAAATCGTAAAACTGTTATGATGATTCAAAAGTGTGCTTCTACAAGAAGTCTAATTGAATAAATAAATGTTTGAGTTTGAGACGTCCGCGTCGGCCAGAAAAAAGAAGTAGTTTTACACTGGTAGTTGGTACCTATATAATTTTAGTTAAATTTAAATACAATCGCATTGTACAATATTTATGTGTAATTAATAACCTCATATTATAACCTGTGGTTTACGTGACAAACGAGCAAACGCCTCATCTGACGGTAAGCGGATACACTATGCACACAATAATTACATTATGTACTAGCGGTCCGCCCCGGCTTCGCCCGTGGTACATATTTACGTTTTGCTCTACATAAGAACCATCCTCGTACTTCAAGGAATATAATAAAAAAAGAATTATAGAAATCGGTTTAGCCGTTCACACGTGATGCCGTGACAACGCGAAACGGGTGCGGACCCGCCGCCTTTTTATAGCTCCCGCCGCGAAGCGCGTCGAACGCGGCAACTGATACACAAAAATAATCCTTATGGCTGCATCCTTATTCCTTAGGCTGCGTCCCCAGTAGGCAAACAGTTAGCGGCTGACTGAGTGAGCCGCAAATTTGCAGCGAACTGAAATTTGAGTTAGCTGCAGACTCAAATCAATTTTCGTGCGTCGCAAGCAAACTGTTAAGAGTTAGCCGCTTTTTTCCAACTATCCGAATAATCAGTTTGCGGCAAACTGAGTCACTACGCCCGGCGAACAACCAATCGCCGCCGCCGACTGGAACCGGTTTTGGGTGGGAGTCGGCCGCTCACTAAGATAGTCGGCGCGCGTAACGCTGCAAACTGCGTACAGTGAGCGCAAAACTAGCAAACTGTGAACACTCCATTTGAAATATATGGAAGGGCGTACTAATCCGATACGCCGCTAACTCAGTCGGCGGCTAACTGTTTGCCTACTGGGGACGCAGCCTTATTCTGTATTCACGCGCGATGACTTATAGCGTATTTCATGTATAACTTTGGTGTTTCTACACCGATTTACATGATTCTTTTTTTATTGAATAGGTAATAATGTTAACTTTTTTTAATTAGGGATGAGTGAGAGTGTTGTAAACGTAAGAGTAGACAAATATAATCAGAAAGCTCCGAATTGCTAAGCTATTGAAGTTTCACGTGTTATTGTGAGTCAATTTTAAAAGATAGACATATGCTGTCTAGGAATTTATTTTTATATAATAATAATAATTTAAGAACATTTGTGTCGTACATGATTTCTATGTAGCTTTAACCATTAAGGCTGCACACGCGACGGAAGCTTAAAAAATGGAGTAACTTCTCCCGTTTTCCCAATATTTCCCTTCACTGCTCTGCTCATATTGATCGTAGCGTAATAAAAAGTATACTATAACCTGCCCAGGAGTATGAAGAATAATTGTGCCAAATTTCGTTAAAATCCGTCGTGTAGTTTTTGTTTCTATAACGAATATACAGACAGACAGACAGACAGACAAAAATTTTACTGGTTGCATTTTTGGCATCAGTAGCGATCCTTTATCACCCCTTCATAGTTTTTTTTTAAATATATTTCATATACAGAATTGGCCTCTCTACAGATTTATTATAAGTATAATAGATTATCATAATCGATAACGACTGAGAGTGATGAATAGGATTATTCTAAAGATGAAAAAAATGGATTCAAATTCAAACCCACTATTTCCATTATCATAAATTATAATTTATTCTGTGATTTACGAGTATATCTATTTCTAATCAAACTCAAAGCTCAGGGTGACCTTATGCTTTGTGTTTGACCCTTAAGTAATGGAAAATTTATACCCTGGTATTTCAATCATTATTATGTCGCCACGAAAAATGTTATTACAACTTTCCTCATCATTATGCTTTATTGAAATTTCTTTTTCATTTAAATAATAAAAAAAGACTTGATGACGAATGATTATTATTTGAAGAAATATGTACTATAAAAAACATTCCTTTGTCGGTTGAGTAAACTTAAAGTCCAATGTTAATTTGATTATTTGAATACTGCATAATTTCTAAATGCACCTTGAAAATTTCGGCTTATCTTATTCGACCAAATTAACAACTAAATAAAAAATATTTGCCTCGTTTCTAATGCGCCGGTATAACGGAGTTTTATATAGTGTTCTTTCATCTTTTCTATGCAAATTTGGATCCGATTTTACTAGATATTATATGCTAGTGATATGTATGAATTCTTCTTCATCGTTTTAGTTTTTACAATCAGGAGCCACCAGGAAAACTACTAAATTTATTAGTAGCATGTGCTGCATTTTATCCTTGGTCAGCTGGGTTGGCTAGGTTGGAATGTTCCTAGATCTGAATAAAATTATATAAAAGATAGACGAAATGGTGTAAATATAATCCTCCCGTTTCATGTCATGGGCGGTATTCGTGTACATTTTGCCTAATATTTATAATGCACTCAAGTGAAATAAGAACTCTTTCTGATATTCAGTTGAGCGTTAGATATGCTAACATTTTTGGATACGTGTACGTCCATTTTATAATACGATTTTGTTTGTTTAGAGATATCCAGTTTAGTATCAGTTTACAGTTTTCGTGTGATTCATTCCTGTGGTGATTTATCTTATTCTGGTAGTCGTTATGCGAGTTTTACAAATCATTTCTAATTTATATCAATATAATATCAAGAATTTATGTTATAACTATCTGTCCTGGCAAATATTGTTTTGCCCCATTGCCCATTTGTCGTGTTTTATCTTCATAAGAACCTTCCTTGTACCTTAACAAAAACGTTATAATTCTGAACGATTTTTATCGTTCAAAATTTGTTTTTAGAATTATTTTGTCATGGGTAAATGTTGACGAAGTTAACAGTTTTTACATATTTTGTAATAACTTACATTAGCTACCGCTCCAGCTCCGAACGTATGCAATTTTGATACTAAATATTATACTGTAATTATGCATAATAATTGTAAACGTTTGCCTCTATCTAAATCCTTATCAAAATCTGTTGAATAACTAAAGATCTAAGCATACCTACAATCTACATAGGGACAGACAGCGGGCAGCGACTTTGCTCATAAATGAACTTGAACTATGTAGTGATGACTGATGATACAGACTAGGCTAGCCAATCTAATCTGTAGAGATTGAGGGATTATCTTAATCATGTTCGAGTAAATTGTAGGGCTCAATAAGCTTACATACAGGGCGATAACAGAATATGTATATCTTCCAAAGTATAGTAACTTTGTTTATGCTTTACGCGTCTGTATTTGAATAAATAATCACCCTTTTACTGTCATACTTTGAATATGTGTAATAAAAATATTATCTATAGATACTGAAGAGTTTTTTTGTTTGTTTAAACGCGCTAATCTCTGGAACTACTGGTCCGATTTGATTTGAATTATTTCGGTGTAAGACAGCCCATTTATCGAGGAAGGCTAATAGGCTATCATCACACTAAGACTAATAGGAGCGGAGCAATGGGGCTAAACCGCGGGGCACTGGTAGTTTTTAATATTTTGATTAAATTATTAGGTAGTAGACCTTTATAACACATATCTATAATGAGATGTTAGTTGAACTTGTAAAGAATAACCTAAATAACATTAAATAAAGAGTATCTAATATCATTTTAATTAAGTAACATTCATTTGTGGAAAGATATAAACAAAGGCAAAGAAGAAAGTCAATGTAAATTTCTACTTAATATTTTCTTGCTTATCATCTTCGTTATTTTCTTTGCTTGTGATTTTCACGCGCGAGAAGATGAAATATATTATTTTAATATATTCTTTACTATAATAATATGTTATATATATGTACCTACTATGTATAGAAATATATATTACAATAGAAGTTTATTCATTTATAATTGCTATTTCAATTTACTTTTCGTGAATTATGATATTTAAATTTTCAAGCAGTTGGATAATAATTGATCATAACGTAAACTAAAGCTCTGTATTTGAGTTATATTTTAACGTACCTACATAAAGGTGCATATCTAGAAAAATAATTCAATGTTTTGTTATTAATTAGATACAGTTTTGGCTTACAGATCATAATAATGAACCAATTAATAACTGGACAATTGAAATACATAATGATCACAGTTTAAATAAATTTCCGTTCCGTTCAATTAATTAGGTAAAGTTTAAACAACAGTAATAATTTACCCATTTCTGGCTTATTACTTCGGGTCTATAGAAATAAAAAATACAGCAAAAACTTCAACAAAAGCTTTCTTTTCGTCTGTGAATAATGTAGAGCGATATTTTATACGCTAAGTTTTCATGCTGCTAATATTATGCGCAAGTTTGTGAGGATGGATGTATGTGTATGTGTATGTATGTTTGTTACTCTTTCACGCAAATACTACTGAACCGATTACAATGAAATTTAGCACACATCCGGGAAATCCCACGGGAACGGGAACTACGCGGGTTTTTCTTCGAAAACGCGGGCGAAGCCGCTGACGGAAAGACGGGTGACTTTAATCCTTCTTCAATATGATTTATTAGGGTTAATTGGCGGTAGCTGTTTATAAAATTTATAGGGATATGAATAGAATAATATTGTTTATAGAAGGGGCAGTCGAGGAATGCTTGAAGAAGGTCATACCTATCACACACGTCATACCTATTATCGAAATAAATCTATAAAAAAAATTCTTTATGGAATTGGAGACATAAAGTAGCGCGTTGTCAAGGAAAACTCGCATAATTCCTGTTCCTGTGGGATTTCCGGGATCAAAACTATCCTATGTTCATTCTCAGACCTCAAACTTTGTAACAAACATCAAAATCGGGGTTTAGTGCTTTAAGCATGAAGAAGAGACATACAGACAGATAGACGGACAAAGTTACTTCTAAACAGTTTGATTTCAAAATAGCTGTGTCATTCAGATCAGATTTTTACACTTTTCTTTTACTTTGCTGGAATTAAATTTCAAAATACATATAACCAAACCACAACCAAACTATGGAATGGGATTTTTATAAATACGTACACAGTTGTATATATTAATAATATGTATGTAACATATTATTAGTATACAACTGAAAATTACAGATTCGAGAATATTTATTAAGATTACGAAAAAAAAAATCTATAATCGAATTGGCGAGTATGCCTATTCGATTTTACTCACTCTACGGGCCCCTGCGTAATAAAGATTCAATTCTTATTAATATACCTAAGTATATACCAAGGCATTGTATAGCATTTTATGTTCTAGTGAGCAAAAATTAAATGACACTGGTATCGTTTAAAATACTTCGTGTTTACTCGTACAGTGCAATTCTCAAACCAAATAATGGTTTTAGATCAGTGTGAAATTTAAAAGGCGCAGAAGGACGAAGGGCTTTAAGCTTGTTAGCACAAGTACACGTCATGAGAGCCAATTTAAAGGGATTTATACATTTCGGGTATGTAACTTCCTAATTAAATTTGCATAAATTTATTAATGAATGCGCAGAAAAGATTTGCAATGATGGTTGGAATTATTATAAAACAGTACAAAAATAGAGAAGGTTAAGCTTTTGTTTCGTCAATATTCCTTTTTTTATCAATTTTAAATGATATTAAAGTGTTGTACCTATTGGTTTGGTTTACTTATTTATGGTCGACGATAAAAATTACTTTTTATAAAGGCATAAATGAATGAACACATATACAAATAATAATATTTGTAGAAACAAAATGGAATTGCATGAAGTGAAAACCTCGACGGAGGTTCGTAAGTTCAGAAAAAAATTTGATCGCTATCGATGGAACTCCGTTTCAGCATTAGGTAGGTATATTAAATTTTTAACACAATATATTTATTAAGATAAAAAAATTTAGATTTAGAAAAAAAAGCATATATTTACTACGATTTATAGAAACTTAAATGATTTTGTACGTGTACATTTCATTTCTGTATTACGTACATTGTAAGTAGTACATATTAGTTATTGCAACATATTCTGAACTAAAATGTTGACTGGTTTCTTGGGTGGCAAGCCGTTGCATCGTATACAATAAGACTTCAGCAAACTTTCGAAAACTTTACCTTTAACGTTAGTTGTCTTCACAGAACTATATGTCTTATATCTTTTGAAGATTTTTCAAATAGCTTTTACTAAGACTTTAGATTATACTAAAGTATTGTTTGCACTTAAATATTTTACCTAATCCCACGACTCACGAGGATAGAATTAGTTAATAAATTACAGTAATTAAAAAGTAGGTATTGCCTCTATTCCCCGATCTTTATATAGGTAGGTATTAGGCATGCCGCATTAATCGATCATAGCAGGCAGAACACGGCAGTGGAATTTTGTCTACAAACTTAATTAAACTACTAATAAAATTTTACAAAGTTATTTGCAGCGCAGCTCTATTCGGTCACATAATTTACGATACAAGTAACTGCACAATTGCTACTGCATTCTGCCGAAAGTTACCTAAAAAACCGCGATTCTTTTATTTGCTGAAAATATAAATTGAGATTTCATGGTATATTTTTACACTTACCATTCAATTTCAACATAAAATATTCACGGCATAATGTTCAGTTAGATACAAGTATATTTATTTCATTTTGCCGTGAAGGTTGTTTGTTAAATTCGTTTGCATAACTTTGAGGAAATATGTGAATAAGTAAAATGAAGGCTATGTATCTAAACTCAGAAGTTTGCCAAATTTACTTTACGCTGTTCTATTCAAATTAATTGAATGATTAACTAAGATCGTTAATAATTATTACGATGCTATGAGCCTATGAACGTTCCCAAAACATACTTGGGCTTTTTAATGTGAGGTTTAATCTGTTAACCATTATTGTGGATTTTTATGAGAGCAACGTGTGTAGTTCTGAAGCATAATAAGGTTTGAACATACTAATTTTGTCGTAAAAACTCGAATGTTTAACACATAATAAAGAAAATAATTACTATTATTTCATGACCTACTTACCGTCATAACGCAAAGCGGTGTAACATATAATAGACCGAAGTTGACCATGTCAAATATTTCCGAGTTATATTTCATACGATGCTGGATGCATATAGTTTCCAAGTGGCCGTCTCCAAGATCATTTGTAATCGTTTCTACCCAAATAAACTTCGGGGCGCTATACGCAGCGCTTGTTATCCAAACACCAAGAATCACCAACTAAAAATAAAACAAAATTTTCGTTTAAAGATGTAATATGTAGTAGGCAAATATAGCCTCAGTTTTAATTTATACAACAAGGATTCATAATATGTTATCGTAGCTGTAGCTTTCACATACTATATGAAGCGGAAAGATAATAATATTCATGTATTAGGTACCTATCTCCAATAAAATCAAGTCTTCGTCCTAAGTACAGAAGCGGTTATTGACACAAACTGACAAATATATCTATTATTACCGTTTTGTGACTCAATAGGATCAATATTAGTATTGCGAATCGCTGCCGTCAAAATTGAATACGTGAATAGAAGTCATTTCATAGTTCATACCTACTACTTGGTGTTGACCGAGGGTCCGAGGGTCTCATTGTTATGAAATGTGTAGCCATCAGAAAAGCACTTGATATTTTTTTAGATTTATTTATTTCCCATCAATATGTTCAAGTAAATTTGTCTTTCAAATAACCAATAAATAGAGAAAAACTTACCCTAAGTCTTGTCGATGTTAGTATCTGCTTACACGTGATTGGATGTATAATAGCGAAGTACCTTTCCGTGCATATTACCACGAGGATAAATATTGAAGCCGTGTAACTCAGTGAATGCACAAACTGATACATTTTGCACAAGAAGTCGCCAAAAACCCAACTGAAAATAGAGACATGTTTCAACTTCGTGTATTATAAGTTATATATATGATAAGTTTAGAATTAAGTTTAATATATGTATGGTTTGGCGTATGCCGTAAATAAATAAATAAATAAATTATTAAAGTGACAAGCTACATCACATAAAAGCTTTTGGACTATGGTTAGTATGAATACGACGATTTTCTCAGTTAGTAGATATGTATTATGAAATCTCTATCTACTAACAAAGATTTCAAATTTAGCTTTATTATGGCTTCTTTATATTTTTATGTGATTCGGTAACAAACATTAATATCTCAATTGAAACTATATTTATAATACGAGTTGTATGTTAAGAAACATTTCTATATTCATAATTATCTCGTCTTCGATCGTCCTCTACGTTCACGTTTCAACTTTATCGAAAGTTCAATATTGATGCCGCAATAGTATCTAATTAGTATAATATTTGCTAAGTGCTTGAATTGAATTTCAAAGTTCTTAACACATTACTGTATTCATCCATTTATTACGGTATACTATACCTAAAATAGTCATAAAACTTTGAAAAACCCCAATTCACGTTCTAAGTGATTTTGTACTGGAAGCGTAAATCACTCTATTTCAGTCGGCTCGTTTCGCCGGCTATTGTATGTCAGGGTAAATAATGTTTACGTTTCGCGAAATCGTTCAAAAACATATAAAAATTTATCTACGTTATTATGGCTTTAAAGCCACTTTCATCAATGATAAATCGTTTGCTTTAACAGAGCCCCTTTGTATAAGGGGTTTGTTTAGCTTCACTGATTTAAATAAACACTATAATGCGCACTTTATTTAGACCTTATCAAAAGTCGAGCTAGCCAGCAACAAAACTGAGAATTTTATACATTTCCCACTTTCAACCGTTGCAAAGAATTTACATAAAAGAGTCGTAATAATAACTCTATGCCAAGTGCTGCATTACTGGAGAGGAAACAAATATGTCTGCGTGTTACATTACAAATTACAATCTCTATAAGCGCTCAATCAAGTATGATTTTTGGCATAATATTTACACTAAGTAGAAATTAACAATGAAGAAGTGTATATTATATTGCTAGGTAAAGACTTACCTGGGTATCAGATAAATGGTTAAATTTTGGAAGACGCAAAAAACACCCACACATAAGTCGGCGACTGCTAAATTTGCTAAGAAGAAGTTAGTTATAGACCTCAAGCGCCTTGATAGTGTCACCACTAGAATAACAAGAAGATTTCCTGCAACAAAAAAAAATATTCTTAATTTAAAAAAATAGAGAAAGTCAAGAATCAAGATTATTTATTGAATACTCTATAGGTAGGTAATAAACTCTTTATACAACTAATGCTTTGTAGTCATTGTAAGACGTAAGTCTTATTTGTTTAAAATTATCTATACTAATATTATAAAGCTGAAGTGTTTATTTGTTTGAACGCACTAATCTCGGGAACTACTGGTCCGATTTGAAAAATTCTTTCGGTGTTAGATAGCCCATTTATCGAAGAAGGCTATAGGCTATAATATATCATCACGCAAAGACCAACAGGAATGGAGCACTGCGGGTAAAACCGCAGAGCACAGCTAGTCTAAAATACGCATACCTATACTTACCTACGTTGCATGTAAAATTTTATTGATAAAAATATGTGAATACTCATTCTATTTTGTTATTTTTAAATAAAGATAACGTCAAAGATTGATGAATTTATCGAAATAAAACTATAAAGTTAAAAAAAAACTTAATTTTTGTCAGCCTCACTTGTCTGTCAGAATCAATCTAATATACCTACCTATACGAAAAAAAATATAATTTTAGACATTTTAGCATATTATAATATTAGATTATTGAAGTTATCATATATGTAATACATACATGGAGCAAGTTGTTTTTCGTTTCATTTGAAAACGAAAAATTTATTCGTGTTATTATTTTCATCGAATGATATGGGACGAAGGTGAAAACAACGATGGCCACAGCTATTTTCAATTCACTATAAGTACTATTCTAAAGTCTTCTCTTTATCTACATATTTTAAAGTTAGTGAATTCTTAATATCTAAGAATAATAAACATATATTTGATATTTTTGTTTTATGGTATTCATTAAAATAATATAATTTTTTAAAGAATAGAAAAAAAATAATCACGAGGCTTTCTATTCTTCAAAAATTTATAATAACAAACTGAGTATAATAATATGTTATATGCATAATTAAAACTCACGTTTTAATCCACATGTAAATTACAGCTAATAAAAGGTAATGGGGTTTTTGTAATTTTATATAACCCATGTGTATCTGAACGGGCATTCCGCATTGTTTAAAAGACAAAACAAAAGTTCAATTTATACTAAGGGTCAGCTGTGTCCTTTGCATTTATTTTTATTACCTTATTTAATTTCGAACAATTTAATTAATATGATGCACGCAATGATAATTCTGTATTAATTGCATTTTATATCCAATAAAGTAGAACATTATTCGATTCAGAATTTAAAAGTAGATTCAGTTAAAATAATTACCTGACTTAATGAATACGGCTAAAAGAATTAGTAGGAGTTTAACTCTTAGCAGAGTTTATATTGAATATCAAGATAGAATATTCTTACATTTATTGAAACAAAAGTAGCCAATGCTGCCTTATATTTGATCCCTATCATATCCTTTCAGCAGCTTGAAATTCTAATGGGATCTTGTCGGATTTGGCCTTTACACCCAACCGTATTTACCATGATCGAAGGATTTAGAATTCCTCGTGTTATGCGAAGCTTCCCCTTATGTAAATCTCATGTAACAATAATAAAAATTCTTCGTCCAAACATTCTTGCTAAAATGTAAATACTTACCTCGATATTATATAAGTTTGATTATTGATGAAGTTTATTTGAAAGGACTAAAATAATATTAAATAGACTTTGCTTCAGATCAAATCCAGTCACGTGGAAACTTATTAAATATTGTTTAAGTTAGTGGTTAAGTGAAATTATATATCGTCACAATATTAACTAAGAGAGACTTTGATAATTTTATTGTAATAATTTATATATAGTTGATGTCTGTCTGTCTGTATTGTTTTATTAAATAAATAATATTTTTCTGTAAAAAATATAAACTGCAATTTTTACGGGTATATTTTTTCCATGTATAGAAACTATTTATAAAATATTCGAGAAATCGTCATAAATTGAATATCGGTTTGTTTTTAAATTAAGTAGTAAAAAAAGTATCCATTTTCAAGATAACCTAAAATGTAGAAAGAACTTTGATAAACTTTGACCAATTAAATCAATTTTGGCAGAGGACCAGCAATATAACAGGAAGAGCTCGTAGAAAGCACTAGAAAGGTTATAAAATCAATATAAATTCGTTACGTCAATAACCTGGGACAATTTATTTAACAGTGTAAAAGGCTGCTTTCGTCAGTCAGTGTCACTGACGTTTTAGAAATTCCACGTCAGGTAAATAGGAGAAGGTACGACCACGGATAAATACCTAATAGAAAATGACAGAAATAGACTGAATTTTCTTTTTTTTAAATTAATCAAACTTCAATATTTAACATTGACACAATAAGATCGCTCTCCATTTTTCATTAAGAGCGCTCGAACTTTGAAATACAACAATCACTTTACAACAATCTCTTTAAATAATATAATTATTATATTGCCACAAATGATATTTTATTTTAAAGAAAATTTAAGGATATATGGAATATAATTTCAGCCGAAAGGCAGTCCTGAATCCACTAAAAGGGTTGTATCTAGGCAAACCGATTTTAGACGAAATTTTTGCACAAACGGATCTACATCTCATGAAAGATGCGTGTTCTGTTGGCCTTTAGGGCGGCAACCTTGAGATTTCACGTTGACCCACAGAAAGTAATCGAGTGGTGTAAGATCACACGATCTTGGTTGCCAGATGATGTCTCCACCACGTGAGATAACAAAGCGCTCGAGCTGCGAGCATCTCATCCAATAAATTTAATGTTTTTCGTGCAATATTCGTCTTGTCGGAACGACATGTTCTTGAGATCTTTAGCATTGATTATAAGCCACAAATAATTTAATATCGTCCTCCGATATCGGTCGTCATCGATAGAGAGCGCGGCTCGCACATATTCGAAAACATAAGGGTCATATGCTGCTACAAGGCCAAAATCCATACGACTCTGTGCCTACGCATGCAGGACGTACAGCCACAGGCACTGCTCCATTCAAGATCGGGACATTTTAAGAAATAAAAGAGAAAACTGTTTAGGAAGCTAGTAAAAGTCTGTTTAGTTGGGGTAAATATCAATAATGTAGGTAGACAGAATGTAAGATGTTGCAGCATTAAGCATTGCAGAATAATTCGGATCCTACGCCACGACGCGACGGTACCAACCACAGATCACAGAAACTAAAGGTGGTACCAACTCAATATTATACTCTGTGTGCTTACTTCTCATTAAGTAGATAAACACTTCTGTATACATAATATCGCTACTGTATCCATACAATGCTGGTAACTTGGTATCTTCGAGAATAACAAAATACTTACATGTACATTTTGATATTACAGAGGAAATATTTATTTGTAACAGATAAAGATAGAGGCCTTAAAATTTATAAATTTATAACAAATTTTTAGCGAAATTAATTCATTTAATTATTTATACCGTTATTTCGAAGACTTTACATCGAGCGTGATCATCGGGGGAACTTACTGAGCATAAAATGAAATACAAGAAAAAGGCCTTAATATTACATGAAGTCAATTTATATTCACCTTACCCTTATTTCAACGACTTGTTGGTAATTTGTATGTCTGTAACAGTAGGTAATAGTAATGAGTATTAACAGGAACTTTCCGTTCTTGTATTTGAATATTTTCGGTTCACAGTACCATACAGTTACAGTATTAACATAAGCGTTTGGTAATAACAAACAGACCGTTCTAATGTGCCTTTGACGATGTGTCTACAAATTCCAAGAAATAAAGAGTAACATTTCTGTAAAATTAAACTAAAATTTAGAATAAATTCTACTAAACTTGTCATTGCAAACGAGCGTCGTTAATGGCAGACCCGTTATCACGCAACAATTCAATCGATTGTCTAATTGAAAGTCAAAAGCTTGGGTCGATTTTGAACATTACTTTATTGCACAATGAAATTCTTTTTAATTAACTTTCTATCTGTAATTAAGACGAATTTTGCAAGTAACCTTATTTTTAACTAGGTAGGTATTGCTTAAGGCCGTGTACGCGGTCCGTGCGCTGTTTGGCTCAAATATGTG
>CAJQZM010036697.1:0-23637 GCA_907164665.1 Colias nastes
ACCCTTACTTAGGAGACTGTTTAGGGGTTACTGGTGAAATCGGGCATTAATCACTAAAAAATAAAATTTTAAGATTTATACACGGTCTAAAAAAGGACAAAATGCAATAACTTCACAGACTGTCTAAGCTTTAAAAATGTTAATTAAAACTTTACGACTGTAACGACCATCATAATATTTATAAACTTAAGTAAAAAGACTTTTTCATCTTAGTTCACTTCACGATTCAATCAAAAGCAAAAAAGCAAGCAAAAAAGCAAGCAAAAAGTCTTTTTCAAATTAATAAAAATAAGTATACCAGACCCTTGTTCACATCATTTACAACACACATCATTATAACGAACGATTATAGCCTTGTAACTACTCGTATTTACGGCTCAGAATTTGGTATGTCACTAAGAAATAATACAAGAGCTACATATTTAAACCAATTTATATATTTATCATTAGTAACAACGTCGTATCTAATTTTGCCCATACTTCTTTTCCCTTTCTGCGTGGACAATGGCACGAAAGATTTTTTATTTTTTTTTGTAAAAAATGAATAGGCGTGCACTTTTGGATATTCCAAACATTCTACCACTAACCTTTAGTCTCAAACTCCTTCCCATAATGCCGTAGCTCCTCATACACTTCTGTCTCCATATCGTCTTCTGCTGCTTCATGGGCCATTGCTTTATATAATTTGCAAGCTACGAGAGACTTGGCTAAGGCCTCTTCACCATGAGTCCACATGAGGAGGGCCATCTGATGCCGTTTTGTTAGTACTGCCCACATCTAGGGTGGAAAAGGTAAATGTAATACTAGATTTATGGATATTGAATAGGCTTAATTATTATATTATTATTATTAATATTAAGAAATATTATATTAATATATTTCTAATTAATCTTTTATTGGCTTATTATCCTGAAGATAGCATAGGTACATGACATATCAATGGAAGCAAAAAGATATATTTCAGCTATTGCTAATAAAATGTAGAGAGCACTGAGTTTCAGATGCCTGAATATTTTTCTTAAAAAAACTCGTCTTAAAAAATTACAGCTGCAAAATAGAGGACGTCATCTTTAACGTTTATTTTGCACGCCTCATAAGCGAAGCGTTGAGGTGGGTACTACTGTCACTTCGCGCAAAACATCTGATTTTTCAAACTTAAAATGTCTTTATGTATCATACATTGCACTTGTAAGATAATACATACACACACATATTAAGAAAAAACACTATTTTTAACATTCATGATATTTTTGATGTCATTTTTGTTATTTAAACTAGTTAAAAAACAGTTTAAAAAAGTTCTGTCTTGGACGTCCGTGTATCTGTATGTGCGGAGGATTTTCTTGTTAACACGATAGCGACCGAAATACTTTACTAATCGAGTCTTTTTTTTTCTCTTACGCTTGAGTATGCTCAGGAATAGAACCCTTTCATTTTTCAGGGTCTGATTCGATGTGGTTTAATTGTTATTAAATAAACAAAAATAATAATTAATAAACAATTATTAAAAAAAAATTATGAGGCGTGCACTTTTGTTTACTAAATATTTCTAGCTTTCTTTCATAGTATTTGTATTCTCTTTGCTTTCTTTACTTAACCTTAATTTACGAGCCCATGCTAAAGGTAGACAGTTTAACATAGAGTTTAATAGATTCGTTTTCATAGCATGAAAAAAATATAGCTTGCTCACAAAGCAACACATAAACAACAACTTCCAATTATGATAAGATTTATAGCATGCAACCATAGAGAAGTAAATCAATCCATTGCTAGTTTTTGCAATGCCTTTCGGAGAGGCTATCAATCGTCCCCTTTGATAGTTCCCTATAGTGCTATACTAAACCATTCATTCTATTAAACATCACTTCAGAGAAATCTTAATAAAAAGAAAGAAGTTCTCTTATAACTGTAACAGGGAAGAGTGACTTAATTGACTTGATTGTATGTAGTTTAAACTTACGATTCAAATGTAGTTTTGTAATTATTGTAAGGGTATTTTTATATTTTGAAGATATGACATAATATTACATTCTTATGATATTTAGTTACGGTTCACTGCTCTCATAAGCCGTTATAACAAAAATAAAAGATTAATAAGATTTATTGGTGCGTTAGTCAAGATCAGTGAACAATAACTAAGAAAGGCAGATAAGAAATAGAAGCTACGATATGAGTGTATGTCACGATAATTAGGTATATATAAAAAAGGATTCCATGGATAATGAGTGTCAGAACAAAATATATTAGACGAATCAAACAAGATAGGAAATGATACAAATATAAAATATTATACTAATTAGGCTTCAATCTATTTATTATAATTATTTTAAAACTTAAGACCGTGCACGCGGTCCGTGCGCTGTTTGGCTCAAATATGTGATTTTTCAAACCAGATTGTCCATCAACCACTTATCTTACAAACATATGAATTACTAATAAATTTAGGAAATTTTATTGTCTATGTTGTTAGTTAAGAGTTTTTTTCAATTAATACAGTATTTGTGAATACCATCAAGATAACTGAGCCGATGATTACTTGATTTCACTTTTAGTGTCAATTTCGAAGCTAAAAATATCTGAAATTGCTGACAGAACTAACAAACAATTTTTTTAACTAACTGCAAAAATCCTTATTAAAGTTGTTAGTTAAAAGATTTTTTTATTTAGGACTCCTAACTTACGAAATTAAAATCCGAACAATGTGAATTTTTTTAGAAATTATAGTCGACAAAATGATTATTTTCACCAAGATATTTGACTTAATTGAATATAATTTATACATATTGCAATAAAAGAATGTCTTATTTATAAGATAAAATTTAAAAAATCAACTAAGGTATCTCTATTATTTTTCTACAATTTTTTTTAAAAGTACTATAAAACACTGCGCGCGACCTGATTCAAATCAGTCGGCAGCGAGATGGCAGCGAGCCTTTCCAGAGAGAGGACACGTTGCTGGGCGCTCTCCTTGACCTTTGCTGTTCATAGTAAAAGGATAGCGCAAGCTACGATAGATCGCGTAGATTTTGACTTGCGTTAAATTGAATAAGCGCTCTTAACTGCTTAAACCAAATAACATCAAAACAAATGAAGATTAAACAAAGTTTGTTATATTTTGTTGTCATAGTAACAGAACATTTATTAATTCCAAGGCGGTATAAAGTTCAGCGGGTCAGCTAGTAAATAAATAAATGCTTAACCAGAATGTATCTATGAAATCTTCAAGTACTATTGTGCCAAGGAATCAAAGCGTATAGTATCAATATCCAAATAGGCGTGGTTTAGTTTTTCATTGAATATATTCAATTATTCAATATATTTAAATTATATTTTGCTCTAGGTTACTTTGTGTGCTACTGATGTGAATCTTGAAGTTCTATTGTGATAAGGAATCAAAGCTTGAACTAATATTTGTAGTATCAATATCCAAACAGGCGTTTAGTTTAGTTTTTCATTGAATATATTCAATATCTTTAAAATACATTTTGCTCTAGTTTTTACATCAGTAACACGCAATGTCACTGAAAAATATAGTGTTGTGTATTAAAATGGTGTGTTTATTTTTCTATTACCTGTATCAGTGTTCGTGATATTTCCCACTGAAAATAATCCACTTACCAATAGCTCATTTAAGGGATTATAATTATAATTGAACAGCGCCATCTCAGTAGTGACGAACGGGTGAAGGACGCGCTGTTGCGGTTAACGTTCATGCTCTTATTCATCACTTTTGCATATAATTACCTCTTCTATTAATGCGTGTATGTGTGTGTGTGTGTGTGTGTAATCTACTTACCAATAGCTCATTGAAGGGGTAATCAAACAGCGCCATCTCAGTGGTGACGGGCATGAAGCCGGTGATGAGCGACAAGCCGCCCGCGTTGTGGCGGGTGAAGGACGCGCTGTTGCGGTGAACGTTCACGCTCTTGTTCATCACCTTCGCGTATATAGGACGGAACTTGCGACGCGTGTAGTAGCACCTAGTGATGAATTAGAGATTCATAAAGACCCAACGTCTGTGTACTAAGTAAAAAGTATTAAGAAACGGACTTATAGTTTTGCATACGCTTTGCAAAACTATAAGTCTCTTTCAGCTTAGTACACCTGTATATAAATATTTCTATTTGGGAATTAGAAAGGAAGGTTTCATTATTGTAAATCTACTATATAAAAAAAATGTCTAGACATTGTTATTATATATTCGATTTAGTTTCATTACTATATTACTTCAATATGACCTAGCTAACCGTTTAGAACGTCTAGACGTTGTATTTCACATAAGATAGAAAACATGTGTGATTTGAACAACAAACACATAAAGAAAAATGTTTTTTTACCAGTTACGCCAACGGATCCCCAAGACATTGCTGCGTCGACGTTTCTCACGGGAACGTATTGTGCGGACGTAACAGATTCCATTGGCGCAACGTAATTTTAAGTTTTCATTTTATATTCAATTAGCTTTATGATTATTAATTGTTAAGACTTGCATCGAGCAAGACGTATTGTAATAAGTTTATATTAAAGTATTTCTAAGTAAATTCGTAGTTTTTTTTGGGGCCTCCGGCTGTCTGAAACATAATTGGCGCAGTCGGTAGGATCCTCAAAAATAAGTGGCATAGATAGTGACCTTCGCTATCGCTACGAGGATCCAGAATCTACGGTTTCTGCGGCCTGGAGGCGACATCCGAACATTGATCCCGAAAGAAGCCGAATTATGTTAATGTAAGTACATAGAATAGATCTGTGTTACTTATCCTTATAGTTTTAATCCTTTTTTTTAAATTTCCAAAATTTTCCATCCGAGAGAATTATTTTCCCGGGAGCCTGCATCGAGTAGGTTATCTCGTAGGTCGTATCTAGATAATAATCGTAGGAATTTAGGTAGCTTAGAAAGTATTTTTGAAGAGATGGCTGTACATGACCCTGACGTTATATATATAAGGCCTTACGCCCGGTTCCCGAATTCGACGGGAACCCGAATGTTTTAACTAGATTCATAAAGATTTGCGATCTAATAGTTAACCAATATGTTAGTACAGGGCCGGGTTGTGAATTATCAAATTTATGCTTAATAAACGGAATCTTAAACAAAATTACCGGTTCTGCCTCTCGGTTTATGAACTCAAATGG
Organism: Colias nastes; assembly: GCA_907164665.1. Lineage (NCBI taxonomy): Eukaryota > Metazoa > Arthropoda > Insecta > Lepidoptera > Pieridae > Colias > Colias nastes. The sequence goes on from CAJQZM010036697.1 coordinate 5,134, forward strand.
AATTCCCGAAAATTGGGCCGGTATAAGGTCGGCTTTAATTAATAATTTTTCAGACCAAAGAGATGAAATCTCTTTGTACAATGACTTGTCTATGGCTTCACAGGGGTCCTCAACCCCTCAGGAATATTACGAAAGGTGCCAGCAACTCTTTAGTACAATCATGACTTACGTTTCGCTTCACGAAGTGATCGAAAGTACAATCGAAGCGAAACGTACGCTTTACAAAAAAGTAGCCCTTCAGGCTTATGTTCGCGGTTTGAAAGAACCCCTAGGGTCACGAATTCGGTGTATGAGGCCCGAAACGATGGAAAAGGCCCTCGAATACGTGCAAGAGGAACTTAACGCGACATACCTGCAAAATAGGAATAGCATTCAAAAGTTAGATAAAAAGCAATTTAATTTAGGGCCCATGCCTTTGGGGCCCCAATTTTCATTCAATAATACACATGTTCCAAGAAATTCCGAACAATTTGCACCGATGCCTAGACCTAGTACGCATCAACCTGTTCAAGGTCGGCCGCAATTTAATAATTTCAATAGGCAGCCGACGCGAACACAACAGATGTTCCGCGCTTTACCACCGAACTATAATCCGCAAAGTAACGTTTTTAGGCTACAACCAAAATTTAATCAAAATCAAGGTCCGAAACCAATGAGCGGCGTTAGTCATTATGTAACTAAAGAGATTCCATCTTCCCAAATTGCGCATAATTTTAGGAATAGGGAGATGCACATGCATGAATCCCAAATACCTCATGAAAGTTACTACTTTGACGATAATTTTAACAATTATGACAATAACTGCTACTATGACTCTGAACAATACTTTAACGATTATAATGATTATGACTCATCTAACCTTGACTATAACTAGATCGAAGAACAGTATTGCGACTCATCTCAGGTAGTAACAACTGAGTTAGAGCCCTCTAGCGGTGATAATGAAAATTTTACGAAAAAGTGCCTCTTAAAAAAGCCAAGATAGAACTTAACATTCAAACGCAAAGGCAGCTTCCCTTTATACAAATTTCAGATCCACCTTTAAAATTATTAATCGATACTGGTGCTAATCAGTCGTTTATAAGTCCTGAAGCAGTTCAATTATTTTTTGCACATGTAAATTTAGATTACGATCCCTTTGAGGTAACGAACGTTCACGCGACAACTCGCAATGATTATTCAATAACTATACCGTGCTTTTCAGAATTTAGGGATAGCGAAAATATAAAACTTTATATATATAAATTTCATGAATTCTTTGATGGGCTTATAGGATTAGATTTGTTAGAATTTTGGGGCGCAAAAATTGATTTGAAGGACAGAGTTTTAATTACGCGTTATGCTCGAAACCCTATCCTCATGTATAACTCGTGTAACGTTAATTTTTATGAAGACGTCATACCTGCCGGTTCATCAAAATTGGTTAAAATTCCCATTAATTGCGAAAATGGTGACGTCATCATTTCTGAGCAGGCTGTAGGCAGCTGCGTGATACCCCAATGTTTAACTTCAGTAGTGGAGAATAGAGGTTTCCTGGAAGTGTACAACCCATCTCCGCATGACGTAATTTTTTCATTAGATAGACCAATTAACTGCGAAATTTTTAATGCAGAAGTTTTTAGCAATAATATAGTTACATCTCGTGCAGATAAAGTTTTATCCAAACTTAGAACCGATCATTTAAATCCGGAAGAACGTATCAATTTAGAGAAATTATGTGCTAGGTACGCGGACGTATTTTACATTGAGGGAGAGCCTCTCACGTTCACTAATAAGATTAAGCATAAAATTAGGACAACGGATGAGGTACCCGTTCACACTCGTAGCTACAGATATCCATTTATTCATAGAGAGGAAGTCAAAAGCCAAATTAAAAATATGTTAGAACAAGGTATCATTAGACCTTCTGCATCTGCATGGAGCTCGCCTATATGGGTGGTCCCAAAAAAAGCAGACGCTTCAGGTAAAACTAAGTGGCGGCTTGTTGAAGACTTCAGAAAGGTTAATGAAAAGACAGTAGATGATAAATATCCCATCCCTAATATAAATGACGTCCTCCATAAGCTAGGAAATTGCCAATATTTTACCACCTTAGATTTAGCTAGTGGATTCTATCAGGTGGAAATGCACCCTGATGACGTCCACAAGACAGGGTTCAATGTCGAGCATGGGCACTACGAATTTTTACGTATGCCCATGGGCTTAAAAAATTCTCCATCAACTTTTCAGAGAGTGATGGACAATGTTCTCAAAGACCTACAGAACACGATTTGCCTAGTTTATCTCGACGATATCATTGTTTTTAGTACGTCATTGCAAGAGCACATGAATAATTTGGAAAAGGTTTTTGCAAAATTGAGAGAATCAAATTTTAAAATCCAAATGGACAAGTCAGAATTTTTAAAATTAGAGACATCGTATTTAGGCCATGTTATTTCTAAGGACGGAATTAAGCCTAATCCGGACAAAATTTCAGCAATAGAAAAGTATCCTATACCTAAAACGCCTAAGCAAATTAAGCAATTTCTCGGTTTATTAGGCTATTATAGAAAATTTGTACCCGATTTCGCTCGTATCACAAAACCTCTAACGCAGTGTTTGAAAAAAGGCAAGAAGATAATTTTAGATACTGATTACATAAATTGTTTTACGAAATGTAAGTCTCTCTTAACGAATGATCCGATTTTACAGTATCCAGATTTTAGTAAAGATTTCATTTTAACAACGGACGCTTCAAATTTTGCTTTAGGAGCTATCTTATCGCAAGGTCCTATTGGTTCTGATAAGCCTATCTGTTACGCATCTAGAACACTTAATGACAGTGAATTAAATTATAGTACTATAGAAAAAGAGCTTTTAGCTATAGTCTGGGCAACAAAGTACTTTCGCCCTTATTTATTTGGCCGTAAATTCAAAATCGTTACAGATCATAAGCCATTACAGTGGGTTATGAGTATGAAAGAACCGAATGCAAGACTAACGCGGTGGAAACTTAAGCTTAGTGAATATGATTTTTCGGTAATTTATAAAAAAGGAAAAGCTAACACAAACGCAGATGCGTTATCTCGCGTTGAAATTCATAACGAAGAAATTAGTTCCGTATTAGTTAACACATCAGTAGATAATATTTCAATTAGCTCATCCACAGAGACAGTTCATCTTAGTTCACCTAGACGTAATCAGAACGCAATGAGGTCTTCAACCGAAACGGCTTATTCACCATCAGGTGACCATATATCGCTAGGCTCATCCACGGAAACAGCACACACTAGTAGAGAAAATCCTATACTCGAGGTACCAATTACAGATGAACCATTAAATAAATTTCATAGGCAATTATTCATTACGGTAGTAGGCGATATTAAACGTAAGCCTAAAGTAACTAAGCCTTTTGAAAATCACACACGTATTTCTCTCCAACTGCGTCAACCTTACCTTGAGGAAGATATAGTCGATATGATTAAAGAATTTGTTAGTCCAAAAATTAAAACCGCGATGTTAATAGAACCATATGACTGTATGTTCGATATTGTTCCCATTATACAGGAAAAGTTCAAAAGTTCGTCATACAAGCTTGTGATAGCCAAATCCGAGATAGAAAACGTCAGTGACTACTTAAACCAGCAGGATTTGATTAGAAAGTACCACGATGGTAAAACAAACCACCGAGGGATAAACGAATGTTACTTAGCTCTTTCTAAACGTTATTTTTGGCCTAAAATGAAGGATGAAATTACTAAATTTATTAACGAATGTAGTATATGCGGTCAGGTAAAATATGACAGGAAACCCATTAAACAGCAATTCAAGGTTGTTCCACCAGCTACAAAGCCTTTCGAAATTGTTCACATAGATACTTTTACAGTTGAGTCCGAAAAATATCTAACTATTATAGACGTGTTTTCCAAGTACGCGCAAGCTTATTACCTCCGAGATATTACTGCTATAAGTATTGTGCAAGCTCTTTTAACATTTTCAACGCATCACGGTCTGCCTTTAACGATTGTAACTGATAATGGCACGGAATTTACGAACCAAATTTTTTCTGAATTCGTTAACTTACATAAAATTAATCATCACAAAATACTTCCAAATTCGCCGAATGACAACGGTAATATAGAAAGATTCCATTCCACGCTTTTAGAACACCTTAGAATACTTAGATTAAAAAATAGAGAGGCTATGGTGACGCATTTAATACCTTACGCACTTTTAGCATACAATAGTACTATCCATAGTTTTACAAAATGTAGGCCGTATGACCTCATACTTGGTCATATGGATCCTAGAGACCCTGTAGATATTGATCTAACAAAACACTTAATGCAGCAATATATATTAACACACAGGAGTAGAGTACAGGAAGTATATAAAACGATTAACGAATTTTCTTTACAAAATAGAACTAATCTAATAGAAAATATGAATAGAGATCGGGATCCCGAGATCCAGTACGAACCTGGTCAGACAGTATTTGTCAATAACCCATTAGCTGCCCGTAAGAAATTAGCACCCCGTTATACTAAAGATAAGGTTTTAACTAACTTGCCTATACATATATATACCTCTCGTAAAAAGGACCCCGTTGCAAAACACAGACTTAAACGTGTGCCTAAGACCGCCAAATTGTTACAGGATACTGATGCTTCTCACGATCCCCGTAGTAATGACACAGGAGATAAAACTTGACGACTTAGGAAATGGACCAGGACTACTGCCGTTTAAACTTGGACAAGCGAGACTTTTGACGCACTATCATACGTTTTTAGAATACATAGAACTTAATGACATTGACATTAAATTAAGGACATTACAGGACCAACTTATACACTATAAAAAGACTCTAGACAGTGAAGCTTTAAGTTTGTACGAAAATCAAATTGAGCACCTTTCTTCTAAATTAGTGCAAGTTTTAGAACAGCTTAAATCGCTTGAGCCAAGCCGTGTAAAAAGAGGTCTCATTGATGGGCTAGGATCGGTAATAAAAGGCATAACTGGTAATTTAGATTATACAGACGCAATAAGATACGATAGTGTTATCAAAAATTTAGAACACAATCAGGATCAAATAGTTAATGAATTCAATAGTCATATTAGTATAAGCAAAGAATGGATGAAACGTCATTCTGAACTTATATCCAAAATTGTCGAAAATCAGGTAAAGATAAATTCTACTTTATTATTTTTTATGACGCAACAAGACTATAAAATATCCCGTTTGATAAAATATGCTAAATTTGCCCAGATCCTTAGCATAATGACAGAAAATGTAGATGATATATTGCAAGAATTGGTTAGAATTGAAAATACATTAGCTTTCATTCGTACGTCCTCAACACATCATTCTATGTTAAGTTCAAATGTGTTAAAAGATATATTAATAAAATTAAATACTATAATATATGGTAAGGATAGAATTTTAGAGTTAGAATTAAGACAATATTACGATATAATAAAACCAGGATATTATTTTAATGGAAAAAAGATTATAATTGTTCTTAAATTTCCAATAGTGTCTAAGGATTCATTTACTTTTTATAAATTAGCTGTTTTTCCTAATAAGTACATGCAGGCTCTCATCCCTCCTTATCCTTTCATTGCCACAAGTACACAGTCTTTCTTGTACATGGAGGCTGAATGCCCGAAGTACGGTAACGGGTATCTTTGTGAGATAAAAACCAATCAGATCCAGACGAAAGCAGACTGCATACAGGATTTTATTCAAAGTCAAATCTTGGGCCGAGGATGCAGGATGACGGAAGTAATCCTTTCTCAAGAAATGATACTAGGATTGGATGACAGACACTACATCCTATCTATGCCACACCAGACGAAAATACACCTAAAATGCAAACAGGACGATTTCATGACTGTTAATGGCAGCTTCCTCATAACCGTTCCTGAAAATTGTATCCTGGAATCAGATAAATTTAAAGTCAATAACGTTCAAGATAGAATTCGAGGACAACCACTGAAAATAAGTAATATCGACTTAAATGAAATACACTTCAACCACAGCCCTGAAAATCATGTAAAGTTGAATTCAATAAATTTGGAAGATCTGCATAAGATTCATACTAAGATACTGATGCAAGCACCGATTGAACTAGAAAAGGATAAATCGACGATATACCATACCACTGTCCCAATTTATACATTCCTTTTGGGCACTTTGCTACTTTTCGCAACTTACAAAGTAATCCGTTATAAGAACGTTACGTGCTGGAAGAATCAAGACGACCCTAATACAAAGATGGAAGATCAAGACAGTCAAAATTGTACCGAATCTTCGCCAGGACCACAGTTTCCAGCAACATTTTATCACACCGTGCTCAAATAGTTGCTGGTCTTCGGGGGGAGGAGTTACGCCAACGGTTCCCCAAGACATTGCTGCGTCGACGTTTCTCACGGGAACGTATTGTGCGGACGTAACAGATTCCATTGGCGCAACGTAATTTTAAGTTTTCATTTTATATTCAATTAGCTTTATGATTATTAATTGTTAAGACTTGCATCGAGCAAGACGTATTGTAATAAGTTTATATTAAAGTATTTCTAAGTAAATTCGTAGTTTTTTTTGGGGCCTCCGGCTGTCTGAAACATAATTTACCTAATTGGTCCTATGTTTTCAGTTGTTGTTATTATTGTGCCATGTAAAAAGTTAAATAAACGTGGCATTGTACATGACATAGACGTCGTATAAAGTATTGTAATGTTTATATTTTGTCCGTATATTGAAGGTAAAAAATATACAGAGCCATATATCCCTATAGCGATCGTTGGCAACATTCGGTTACGATTTATGAGATCTATACGTTACATAATAAAATATATTCCATAGGTAATGCTATTTTAAAACGTTATTTCATATAAAGTGTATTTATTTAATTTATCAAGTTATACAAATAACATCAAATACTACAACGTTACTTTAAATATCTATACTAAAATAATAAAGCTGAAGAGTTTGTTTGAACGCGCTAATCTCAGGAACTACTGGTCCGATTTGGAAAATTATTTCGGTGTTGTATAGCCCATTTATTGAGGAAGGCTATATGCTATATATCATCACGCTAAGACCAACAGGATCTAAGCACTGTGGGTAAAACCGCGGGGCACAGCTAGTACATTACATTTATAATATGAAATAGAAAAAGCTTTATATAAGCCTCTTTTGCTCTAAAAGAGTGATACCTACACCAAAAGAACAATGCAAACAAAATGATATTAACAATACAAAAGCGTTTCAATTCCCGATTGAATTGGAACAAAATAAACCAATAACTTGACTTTTTACTGTTGAATAGTAAATATGTTTGATAACACAAGCCCAGTGGGGCCGTCACGGCATCGATCTATCAACGACAGGAACTCATGAAAATTCTATTCGTACCAAAAATAACACTGCATCTGCCTTTTCATTCACTATTAATGATCACTGTTTGATTTCACTTCAAGCCTCAAAGGGAAAGTGTTTGCATTTTTGCAGTAGATACGCTTCACGTTGGTTTTGGAAAAAATACCTGAGTCATTTGTAAATTGTTTGAATATCATCCGTTTTCAATTAAAAACCAGATATAGATGTTTTACTGCAGACTAAAATATCGATAAAATATTTTTTTTTAATTACAATAACGGAATTCTCAAAACGGAATACAACAGAAATAAAAATTCACACATTCTTCTGAATTATTCAAATTACCTATTCCAACCATCTATTTCATATTTTTTTCACGTAGAGCTCTCTACCTTTACAATTTAAGAAAACTGTTGTTAATCTGAGTAATGTAAACTGTGCCTATTAATTTTAAGTCTAAAAATTTCAATTGTATTCTAAATCTTACCTATATGCGCCTCCCATGAGCTTATTGATGACCAAGCCAATATCATGCAGCGTATACACATATCCTCTCGGCAGATGTGGCCTCACGTCCCTCAGAATATACCGCAAAGTGTTACTGGGCCCACTTTTCGTGTTATATAACTCTTCCAAACGAGGTATTGTGAGGAATTTCCTCATGGAAACTCCGTTCTCTAGGAGGAGCTTTACGAAATCTATACGATCGTGCTCCAGCGCTTGCATCATTGCTTCATCGAGGGCTCCTAGAAGAAATTAATAAAACAATGTTTAGCAATCAATAAGATGATTACATGTTATACTTAGACGATATCTAGATTGTAAATTTTCTCGGAAATTACTTATACCTACAATTAACAATCCTACAAGGATTACTTGGGAGATATTTCTTGTAAGTCCGAAAATGATCCGTATTTTTTTACTGTGTTGCTTGTGTTAATTAAAAGCAATTATCATTGCATATTGAATAAAAAGTTTGCAATAATTTTAACTTTCGTATGAATAAGATAGTTTACTTAATTATTCAGTACAAAGAACTTTCTAAAATTTCATTTTGCTCTTTAAGAGCTGAGAGCTGTCTTTTTATCACCCAGACGAAAGCCATTATTTAATATTCAAGCATTCTAGTATACCTTTGTCTCATCTCATATAGCACCTGGTGTTTATGGCTCCTAAAATTATTGTAAACGAGAGATCTCTTATGAAATTGCACCATCAATATTTTTATTTCTGTACCCTTTGTTACGGCCAATCTCGCTTTCTTTGGATTGAAAAAATTACTTTCAAAGGTCAAGAAAACATTTTATTAAGAAATGGAGAGCCTTGTTCATTACTTTTCTGTTTACTAAAAAAACTTTGTATGATATCCACTTAATAATTATCGAGGGAATACATTTATGTTATGTTATCAGATCGCTCGACTGAAATTTGAGATATCAAATAGAACTGATTCAAAGTACGCATTGTTATAACCGTATATAATATTACCTCAGTATTTATATGTATTCTTTGATATAGAATCGCTTTTCGATTTCACAATCTAAATTCGATTACTAAAACGAAGAAGAATATGCGCATGTCAAGAGCAAAATTGAATTTACGAAAGTTTCATTTGCGTATGAAGTCACGAAATAATCCATTATCTCGGTACATTCGGGAATGCACTGTTTCCATTTCCACGTGTTATTGACAGAACGAAGTAATAATATGAACTCGTATGCTATGCGCTCGGAAACTAACTGGAAATTTTTTGATTGAGATTTTCATATTTCTTTTTACCCGACAGCGACGGAAAGAAGATTGTTTTTCGAATGTATACCTATGTACCTATGTATACATTTAAAATGGATGTACAATGTACATAATATATCCATTTTAAATGTATATTAAAGTGTATATTTATATTTATTTGACATGCCCTAAAGCCTTATTTTTATCCTATCCTTATTATTAGGATGAAGTCGCATTTTTATGTGAATCGTACGTCTTATCGTGAGATTTACACTTGTCCATCAAACCAAAAAAAGCCTCCAAAATGTAATTACGAGAAAAATTTGCAGTTGAGTTTTTTGTTTTTTAATATATCTTGTTTTTCCCTACATTTCGGCGTCAAAAGGCGTCCAATTTGATGCGGTTCGAGAGGAAATCAATTGCACCACGACACGATTTCCTTCCAGGATTTGCGGTTTTGCAAACTGTTCCATGATTTCTATTTGAGCTGAATATATGTAAGCAGTATGAAATAATGATCTAGACTGGGGTCAGGGAAACTGGTTGGTTTTGTGAATATATCTTGCATTGTTTTACACAAGATTTCTTTATGTACTGGTTTGAGGATGAAAAAGATGGGAACTTCAAGTTTAACGATAATAAAAGGTTTAAAAAAGTACAGATTTATTAAAGCGTGCGCTTTACGATAAACTAATTAAATTACTGTAAGTACATATTGTCACCGATCCTTGATAACTGTAGTAACTATCTGTGTGAAAACTGTCCGTTTACAGTGGGTCAAAATCGAGTCGAATGAAGTCGATTTTATACAAATAAATGTAAAAAAATACAGCCATGTAATAATGTAAGCCTGTTCAAAATAAAACAATATCAAGTTAGTTTATTGAAATTAATCGCGTTGTAATTGATGAAATAAATATTTTAAAAGCAATATATAAAATTGATTACTGCCCTTTATGAAATTTTTTTACGATTAGCAACGCGGCATTTTTAATAAATCAGTCGTTTCAGAGTAGTGAAGGTGATTGGCTAAATTTATAAGAATCAGCATTGAAGGTGTTGTACTCAGTTCAATGATTTTTTATTTTAACACGTTTTATAACTATTTAGCTATAAAGATAATGCTATAACGTGTCATAATGCTTTCGATATGAATACTACATTAATGAATAATTAAAATACGTTCAATAATTTGAATAATAAAACAATATAAGTTCAAATATAATTATAACGTATGTTGGAAACATTAATGGTAAATTAATTTAATAATAAACACATTTTTCTGTAAGGAACACTTACCTAATTCTCATATACGACTAATATTCCACATCGCAATTAAACTTGTTAACTTCCTGAGCCACGTGTCATAATCTCACATAAGTTATTTACCGTTTGTAAGTTAAGTTTACGCGCAAACTTGTCGCCAACTTGTATATTATTTACCACACCTTAATCACGGTAGTGTTATTTTAAATCACGGATGAAATCTCTTAACCCTACAGTGGTCGCGTATCTAAAAGTAACGTGTGAGGTCGCGTGGTCTACAAGGGTGTACCATAATATACAGGGTGTAATCGTTAAGTGTGCACAGGCGATTATTATGTAACTATTACATATATCAAAAAACTTTAAACTGATATTGAAAGTACTATATATACCTAATGAGTAAAATGATAGTAATAACTTTTTATTTTAAACGAGAAACATCAAAAAATGTTACATGAAACGCTCCCATACATTTTGTATGAAATATGACTATTCCAAACATTAAATATGAAAGGATTTGGTTTTGTGTTTTAATTACTTCGCAAATTTTAATGAAAGTTCATTTAGAAACTGTAAATAGAGCTCGATGTGGAATACAATGGTATTCCATAGCGTGGATGTCATTTCAAACATTTGCTTTGAATACAAAATGTATGGGAAATCAAATGTATGGGAGCGTTTCATGTAATCGTTTTATTAAAAAAAAAAGTTATTATTGTCATTTTACTCATAAGGTTATAAGTACTTTCAATGTCAGTTTAAAGTTTTTTGATATCTGTAATAGTTACGGAATAATCTCCTGTGCACACTTAACGATTACACCCTGTATATTAGAGACATAGATTTTTAGAAATTTGCAATTTTATATCACTGGATTACACGTGTAGACCACGCGATTACTGTAGGATTAAGTCTGCAAATGAAAAGACACTCGAAGACCAATTTACGTCTTTAAAAATGTGAAATATACTGCATCATTAAATTACTGGATATCAAAGCTCGTTCCTATTTATTCGTCAAATTAAACAAAAATTGCAATAAAAGAAGCAAAAGAACATAAAATATCACGAAAGTCTTTCAGAATTATTCAAATTAGTCGTAGCTACTGTTTGAAAAGTATTCATTAACTTGAGATTCGCAAACACGTTCCATTGCTGAATTTGTGCAAAATTAATACTTTGATTTGAACAATGGAACGGATTAAGATATTTCGAGGCCCACAATTGAAATTACTACCATTTACAATACCATTTACATATATTTATATGGAGAAACTATAAAAATATTCTTTACAAATAATAAAATGGTTTTGAGAGACGATAACGAAATGTCCCTTTTACACACAAGAGCTTTACTTACCATCTTTCTAGAATTGTAAACAGGACTAGGGGTTCGAAGTACCGTCTCATGATCGAGTTTTTTTTTATGTTTAAAAAATTCACAAGACTAAACCATTGAATGTCAGATTCTAAAACTTTCCATCCATATATATAAAATTAATATATCATTATCATCATAATATAACACCAGCGGAAAAGGTCATAGAGCCTCAATTAAAAACAGTTTAATCAAAAGTCGACCAGTTCATCAACAATTCAACGTGGCCCTCAGGTGGTCCTGATTCCCAATGTTTGTTTACCTTTGTACATTATCTCAGCTTCAATGGAACTTCGATTGAGTTTTGATACGTATTCTGAATTGTTTACGGGAAATTACTTCGCAAACCGATCGTGAGTTTTAGTATTCAATAGAGATTTAGATTGAAATTTAATGTATCAAATTATTGCTGATGTTATTAAGTACGTTTTAAAATAAATTTGACATGAATTGAATTTATAAGCATATGAAAATGCATTTAAACGCATGAACAATAGGTATACAGAAATGTAGGGTAGACTGGGTACAGTAGTGACAATTTTAGTTTGTCCGCCTATATTTTTTAAATTATGCTAATAATCTGAACAAAAACTGTACTGTAATGTAGTTTATTTATTGGTAAACAACTAAATGTTAAAACTTTAGGCCTAAATCAAATAGTTAAATTATGAAAAATATTTATTTAAACAAAGGAAGATTGTCACAATCGACCACATCCCAGGGGCGGTTGTGACAGTACTGGGGGTCAATAGTGACAGTGTAAAAATTATGTGAAATGATTACACAACAAGATAGAAATGCTCTAAATGATCATGAAATACTTTTTCATGACTTTACTTATTACTTACATTACAAGAAATATTTATTTTTTATAATATGACTCATTTAACAAAAATTACTTTCCTTACAAAAGTGATAAAATTTGGTAACAGTTTAATCTTTCACAACTTTCAAGGCACTATAGTATCTTTAGATATATTGTCAGTCTCCATTAATACTGACTTTCTATAATAGTCTTCATTAAAAATTAGTTAAAATTACAATACTTATCAAAGAAATGTCAATCACATTCATAATCACAATAAAACTTATGTTTGTAGGAACTCTACTTTACTTTGAAACAAAACTCCAAACGTAATAAAAGTGCTCATCTTTCAAATAAAAAATAAAAATATTCTCATAGTATCTTTCAAACAAAAAAAAAAACAAAAATATTCTCATACTAGTAAAGTAGATGCGAAAGTCTATCAAAATAAGTAATAATCTGCAGCACTGCGCAAAGAAGTCCTGTGTTTTACTTCATCATACGCATCTTCGTACTGCGACACGGTACACGGTACACTCTTTGAGTTTTTCTGATGCGATTTCTAGGCATCTAAAACAAAAACAACAGATTTTACTTATGTCACAACCGTACCCGGTTAAAATGTCACAACCGTAACCAGAGACTGTTTTTATAAAAATACAATCACCACGCCAACACAAAATAACGTACAATAAATGTAATTATTGATATTAAACTGCTAATATGTGACTTATATCGATGAATAACACTCAATACCCTATCAGCATAGATATTACAGTAATTTGGAAATTAAAATGAACGAAAAAACTTACTTTTTGGCGGTTAAAATCAAAATGGGCTTCTGCTCACGTACTCACTGCGCGGAAAATGATGCAACCCTGTGAAACAGGTTGAGACGAGCAAGCCGCTCCTCTTTCCCCTTGCATGACCTCTGCTATTCCCTATATTTTCGAAAATATGACGACTGTCACTACCGGGACCTGGCACAACCGTACCCAGTCTACCCTAATCTGTATTTCTGTATACCTATTGTTCATGTATCTCTAAATGACCTAACCTCTATCGTACTTATTCTATAAATATTATTATTCAATAACTTAGTTTCAATGAGAAAGAAAGAAAATAATTCGTTGATTTTCAGTGCGAGGAAGGCTGTTACCTTTTTGTAAAACAGTTGCGGTCGGAGTGCGGTAACATGTCTAATGCAAGGAACCAATTTGCTCTAAAATGTTCTGCTCTTACTAATAAATTAGCAAATAATGTTGTACTTACTCGAATTTTTTAAAACCTCTTAATAAGTTATCGCACAAGATATTTTATTTTATCAGATAACCCATATTTTGGAGTCGAAAAATTAAGTATCCTTTCGGCTATACCAATATAGGATTTTACAGTTTTACGTGGTTACACACAATCATAATAACAAGTAAATTTACTTTAATCATATTATATTATAGTAGTTAAACCCACCTCTCGGCCACTCCTGTCCATACACGAAGATCTCCGACCGCGCAATATCCACTCTGTTCCAAGTAAGCGCCAACGACAGTTGCTCACTGGGCGATAAGTGCTGTGCTCTGAATAATGCTGTTAGAATCACTTGATCTAGCTCTTGGACCTCTCCACCTTCTGCTCGTTCTTGGATGCGGAATACTGTTATCTGTGAGAAATTATAGGAATTATCACCGCTTTCTGGATATACATATTATTATGCATCCTTAATAGATGGGCCAGGATAGAGTGAGCAGCGTCGCGAAGCAATTGCACGAAGTACCTTGTCTCATCCAAAGAAAATAGTTGCCCATTCGCGCTTTGCGTGAAAAATAATATTTGAAAAGAGACGGAATGTGTGAAAAAGTGACGGAAAGAAAGAGAAAAAGAGACGGAATTATCAGCAAGCTCTGGAACCGGCTCTTAGTTGGGCGTTTTTCCATTACCCGGCCCGGCTCCGGCACGGCAACGGCATGGTCGGGGACCGGTACCGGCACCGGGACTTCGTTTTTCCATTGCGCTGGTGTCGATGCCGGTTTACGCCCGGTGAGTGGTACAGTACTGATATGACAATTCATATAAATATGCTATACATATGCAATTTTGCCGGGCCGGCACAAGTGGGAAGCTTGCTACCCCGGCGACGGCGACGGCGCCGGCAGGACTCAATGCCGTGCCGGCGCCGGCGCCGGTAAGTGAAAAAGCGAGCCATACATTTTCATACATTTTTGCTTCCCCGGCAACGGCACGGCGCCGGCGCCGGCGCCGGTGCCGGTACCGGGCCGGGTAATGGAAAAACGCCCGTTTCCTTAATTATTGTCGGTACTTTATGAGCGTGGTAGCTTTCAAAGGTATTGGGATTTACAAATCAGATTAGCTGTAGTAATAGATATTAACGCGAATCTTATACTTACAAATTGAGAACCTACCTATCGAATCTCTCGATAAATCGTTTTAAGGATTCCGTAAGTATTATCCTATTCATTTTAATATTATATTGTAACTGTATAAAAGCCCTGTATCCTTTTGAGTACTGTTACTTTAACATTAATGTGTACTGCATAAATTATAAGGCTTCTGAAATATCATAATTAAAGTTGATTTCACGTAGAGTGATGTCAAGTTTCATTTGTAAAATCGTAATATTTTGAAAGCACTTAAAATGTTTCTAATTAAAGTACTAGATAAATAAGAAGAAATTTTACGATATTTTACTATGCAAATTATTCACAAACGTAATACGCTAAAACATTGGATTCAAAACATCACAACCTTTGACCACCAAACATAGCCAAGAACCATGACGATTAAGACAATTAACATATTTAATCTTTCCACTCTAAGATCTTTGATTTCATAATCTATTTGAACTTGCCTTTTAGTCAATTTCTGATATACAAATATCACAAATATAGATATATCTATATTTGTGCTTTTTGTGTAGCAATATTAGCATCATGCTTTTAGTTGATGTCATATCATAAATCATATCATACCTTTACTCAAAGAATATTTGAGTTGTAATAAATATGAGCTTTTGTGGACTTTAGTTATTTCATTATATTAAAATTTGGGCATTCAATAATCGATTATTGAACCCTTTTCACGAGTACATAAGCTAGGATTACTGAAAAAATATTAGCTCGAAATAGTGAAAAGTTCATAGTGCTTTTATACTAGCAATATTTAATTATTATCTGACGTTAAATATGCAGATGAAACAAATTTATATATGTATTTGTTGATAATATAGTTAAAAGTGACGCAGTGCGACAAAATAAAATGCATATTTGGCAACTGGATAAATGCCTAATAGAAGTGAGATAAAAATTACAAAGACGCGGATAATTATGTAGTACGTACTATGAAATGTGAAATTATAATATCTACATAATAATTAGATTAAGATTAGTTTTGCTACAGTTAATTGGGCTCGTAGAGTTTGATATTTATCACAGTCACAGATATTTAGTACACTGCAGGAGTAAAATTTTCGTGGTACTATTTTAACCGTAAGATAAGCTAAACAGAACTTATCTAGAAGGCTTGAAATGACAGTACGAATTTAAAATTTGGCAGGTAACACACGAGTACAAAACTACCTAAAATACAAAATACCGTTTGGATTCGAAACGATAACTGAATTCGTTTAAGTTATCGACATTCCCGTTGCGAACATTTTTATCCCAGTTTCAGTATGAAATAGCAAGACTAGCATTTAATTTAATTTTACGCTAGCGCACGTTTTTCGCTTGGCTACAAAATAATTTTTAAAATATAAACTTAGATATTAAAGCGAGGTGTCAGGGAAACGTAGCCACATAATGTGAAAAATTTCTCAAAATATTTTTTGATATGCATTTTTTTGTAAAATAATTTTATAATATTATGTTATGCATGTGTAAATTGCGGGGAAGATATTATGAGATGTTTTTAAAACATTAATTAAGGATGCAAGAACGTATAATTAGAAAATGTTATTAAATTTTAATACAAGAGAAGAAAATTAGAACGTTAAAAAATATTTTTATTGGTCAATTAAATACAACTTTTGAACGATGTTATCAAACAGGTTACCTACATAATTTAAAATAAAAAAAAGTTTAAAGTGGAGTCTTTTTAGAATAGCAGTTATATTCACAGATAATGAAGAACGTGCTGAGCAAGCAAAGTGTGCATTAAAATAACACTACTTTTAATAGTTGGAGCGTTCACGTAAAATAACATTGAACACGTTTTTAAGACAAACATTTTAATGGATTCCTTAATTTCTTATTCAAATTAGTGAAAGTGCATGCTGAAATTTTATGAAAATTTTAATAGGTATCTTGGGAAACTTTTTTAATATCATCTAAAATCTAAATGGTATTATAGCTTCTCAGAATAGCGTTGCAAGAAAGTATTGAAGGTCTAAAACGTTTAGTAAAATTAACTATGAATTAAAAAATTACAAAGATCACTATATTATACTTACTCACTTTTAAAAATAAGTGATTTTGATTTTTAACTGAGCTATTATAGCAAGGTGTCTAATAAATAATATCCTATTTAAATACGTACAATACACGATCTATCAATCAGTCAAAATTATACTTTAAATCCAAATTTCCATACACAAAGAAACGTTATTAATCATATTAACATCAAGATAAAAATGTTAAGACTGGTCCAAAGAAGAAACTTAACACTAATAAAATCACAATATAACATAATACCAAGATATCGTTATCAACTTTGCCCGCGACATTCATTAACCTCTTTACCTTTTTCTTTGGAATTTTCTTTTATTATTCGTTCGATAAGTAAAATTCAATAGGAAGAGAATGATACTGAATAATTGAAGAAATAAAACGAAACAAATTTGTGTTAAAAATCTGATATATTCTCGCAGTATTTGTAGTAAAACTTCTCCGAAACGGCTTGACCGTTTCTCACGAAAATTGCCCTAAATGATAAAAGTAAGGCACAACAACGTTTTGCGGGACAGCAAGTATAATAATAATATAATAATGAGTTCAAATATTTATTTTAATTTTATGCAACGCATGTTTCTGGTTTCATTACAAAATATTTTTTTTTAATATAACACAATATGATTATTCACATACAAGGAATATGTACGTTGTATTCATTGTAAACTCGGTTCGTTGCTGAGTATTCTGGACACCACCATGATTAAAAATACTATTGCAAATGACCTGGTATAGTAGGTCATTTACAATAGTAGTATTTTAAAATGGTGGCTGTGTTGTTATAGGAATCTTATGAATCACTTTGATTTGGAAGCTATTCACTATCTATTCACCTATTCAATTGAATAGGAGAATAGCCTTGTCAGCCATATTCTTATGAGAATACTATACTTGAAACTTGAGAATACTGAATATGCTTCTAGAGTGGATCTCAATGAAATAAGTTTCTAGCTTCCTTAATTAATTTGTCAGACACTTACTGATGGCTTTCATTGGTTATTAATTAGCAATATGCAATTCTATCATAATAAGTAGAGAAAATTAAAAGAGTATAATAATATTTCCCAATGTAGAAGAGTGCAACATGTTGAGGTAAGAAAGGGAAGTAAGTAGACAAGTTAGTAAAATTCCGTTAATTAATGTATCTACAAACGATTATACGCATTTAAAATGAATGGCAAAAAATTGCTAATAGTTTTCTGTTCGATAATGTTTTGGAAAAATACTAAAGGAAAATGACATACAATGCGGATTATTTATTGGTATACCACAGGATTTTACACAGTACCTAGCTACTAAATATGAACATATGTTTTTTTTACGAATGACTATAGACTTACCAAGTTCTTCTTCCTGGTACATTGTAGCAGTTCTCCATACAAACATTCCGCTTGTTGTAAGCCAACTTCAAAGGTCTTCTGTATGGTGCCGATGAGGTAATCCCGCATTGACTCCAGTACTGTTTGTTCACCGGTTTCTGATGCATATCTGGAGCAATTAAATAT
>CAJQZM010036697.1:48637-79763 GCA_907164665.1 Colias nastes
TTTTTGAGATTTTTTGTAATCATAAACATAATAATTGATGGATATTGCATACTGTATAATAGGAAAATAGGTAGTATTAGTTTTGGATGTGTGCTTGTGTAAAAAAGCGATTATCAAAATCATAATTGTGTAGTCAGTTACGTAGCTTATAATTTTGTATCTACATAAATATCGATATCAAAAATCGGCCTAATTAACGAAATAACAACGGAATCGGCGCCTACATGCAAATCTCTTAAGCTCATTGACACACAGACATCTAAACCGACTGTTACGGTTCCGTTATTACTATGTTACAACTACGACGTGCGAAGTCTGTGCGTTAATAAGAGAGAAATTTAACAGATAATAAATAAATGGAACATTACCTTAAGGTTGGTGTTCTTGCGAGTTCTAAGGCCTCCCATCCATAGATCTGCTAGTATAATCTGTGAGCATGGATGAGCTAATAGGGCTCTATGGTTAGCAGCTACGGCTAGGCTTAGACAGGTCTGTCCGGACCAGTTTTGTAGTTCGCAAGTAAGGAGTTGTTGGGCCTGGTCGTCGTCTTGCCGGTAACAGTAGTCCAGTAATTCTAGTGCTAGAATTGAAATGTTTTATATAGATTTGGATATTGTTTGCTGTGGGAAAACATTGGTTTTATATTTAAGTAGTGGGTGTTGTTCATCTACATAAAAAACATAAAACTTTGGTTAAAATCGGGCTAGCTGATGTTCCGGAGATTAGTTAATAGGTATAGACAGATAGAGCGATAATCTTTTTTCGATATAATATATTCATATAAAACCTATATTTCATGGATTTAATACAAAAATAAAGCTTTGACTTCTTTGCTTAGTTAAAAAATTTGCTTTTAATTAACATCGCATTTCTAAAATACGCAGGCATTTGGTTATTATGAAATAATTCAAAAAGAGTATGACCATACATTATTCACTCAATGTATTTGGGTCAACTAATTAGGAGCTGAAAATCCAATATCTTATTTCTATAGAATCCTAAATTGCCTAGGTATAAGTGACACATAATATTATACCAATATATATATTGTACCATACTGCGAAGAAAGTTATTTTAATGGAGTATGTAATCTTTTATTATAAAAAAAGTTATGTCCCATGCAAGAAGACCGATCGAGACTAGTATTCACTAATCTAAATAAATTATGAAATACAATATTTCAAAATTAAATCAAAAGCACACCTTTATTGTTTAAACCTAAGTATTTCTAATTAGAATCAGTTCGTTGATTGGTAACTTGAGAACGTCTAGACCGATTTATCTAATTCTGTATAGAATATTTTCAAACGATCCGAAAATTAAAAGAAATTTCGAGAAAATTTTCTGATATAGCTGAGAAAGTATGGGTGAAATTATAAATTAACAAAATTATAAAGAGTTTATCTAAATTAAAAAATTACTGTATCGATTTTAGAATTTTTTTATCATTATAAAGCTACATCCTAAACGAGTAATATAGCTTTATTCATCGCTGGAAAACCCACGAAAAGCCGGGGCAAGCAATTAGTTTACTACAAATAATTTAACGGACGTGAATCCTTTGTTTATAAAAATTATTTTGTACAATTATTGTACTCGAAACAAAAATAATTGCGAAATTAATAGCCTGCAAAATATTAGTGAATGCTATGTAAAAATGGTTTTATTACATATTCAGAAGTTTAAAATATATGTATAAGGTATACTCAATAACAAAAAAATAAAATTTTAATATTTATACACGGACTACAAAAAGGGCAAAATGCAATAACCTCACAGACTGTCTAAGCTTAAAAAATGTTAATTAAAACTTTACGACTGTAACGACCATCATAATATTTATAAACTTCAGTAAAAAGACTTTTTCATCTTAGTTCACGATTTAATCACAAGTAAATGGTAGCAATAGTGTTTTTCACATAAATAAAAATAAGTATACCAGACCCTTGTTCACATCATTTACAACATTATAACGAACGATTATAACCTTGTAACTACTCGTATTTACGGCTCAGAATTTGGTATGTCACTAAGAAATAATACAAGAGCTACATATAAACCAATTTATATTATATTTATCATTAGTATCAACGTCGAATCTAGTTTTGTCTATACTTCTTTTCCTTTTCTGAGTGGACAATAGCGCGAAAGATTCTTTAATTTTTTTTTGTAAAAAATGAATATGTTTGCACTTTTCGATATTCCAAACATTCTACCACTAACCTTTAGTCTCAAACTCCTTGCCATAATGCCGTAGCTCCTCATACACTTCGGTCTCCATATCGTCTTCTGCTGCTTCGTGTGCCATTGCTTTATACAACTTGCAAGCTACGAGAGACTTGGCTAAGGCCTCTTCACCGTGTGTCCACATGAGGAGGGCCATCTGATGCCGTTTTGTTAGTACTGCCCACATCTAGGGTGGAAAAGGTAAATGTACTACTAGATTTATGGATATTGAATAGACTATTAATATTTCCAAATAATCTTTTTTTGGCTTATTATCCTGAAAATAGCATAGGTACATTACATATCAATGGAAGCAAAAAGCTATATTTCAGCTATTGCTAATAAAATGTAAAGAGCACTGAGTTTCAGATGCCTAAGAATATTTTTCTTAAAAAAACTTGTCTTAAAAAATTACAGCTGCAAAATAGAGGACGTCATCTTTAACGTTTATTTTTCTAGCAGTCTTTCATAGTATTTGTATTCTCTTTGCTTTCTGTACTTAACCGTAATTTATGAGGCTGTGCTAAAGGTAGTCAGTTTAACATAGAGTTTAATAGATTCGTTTTCATGATATGAAAAAAAAATATAGCTTGCTCACAAAGCAACACATAAACAACAACTTCCAATTATGATAAGATTTATAGCATGCAACCATAGAGAAGTATATCAATCCATTGCTAGTTTTTGCAATGCCTTTCGGAGAGGCTATCAATCGTCCCCTTTGATAGTTTCCTATAGTGCTATACTACACCATTCATTCTATTAAACATCAATTCAGGGAAATTCTTAGTTAAAGGAAAACATACTTTTATAACTGTAACAGGCAAGATAGACTTAATTGACTTGATTGTTTATGTAGCTTAAACTTACGATCAAAATGCAGTATCGTAATTTTGTAAGGGTACTTTATATTTTGAAGATATAATATGAGTAAATATTACATTCTTATGATATTTAGCTACGGTTCACTGCTCTCATAAGCCGTTATAACAAAAATAAAAGATTAATAAGATTTATTGGCGCGTTAGTCAAGATCAGTGAACAATAACTAAGAAAGGCAGATAAGAAATAGAAGCTGCAATATGAGTGTATTTTACGATAATTAGATATATACAAAAACGATTCGATGGATAATGAGTGTCAGAACAAAATATATTAGACGAATCAAACAAGATAGGAAATGATACAAATATTATACTAATTAGGCTTCAATCTATTTATTATAATTATTTTAAAACTTAACTGCTTAAACCAAATAACATCAAAACAAATGAAGATTAAACAAAGTTTGTTATATTTTGTTGTCATAGTAACAGAACATTTATTAATTCCAAGACGGTATAAAGTTCAGCGGGTCAGCTAGTAAATAAATAAATGCTTAACCAGAATGTATCTATGAAATCTTCAAGTTCTATGTGATAAGGGATCAAAGCTTGAACTAATATTTGTAGTACCTATCAATCAAACAGGCGTTTAGTTTAGTTTTTCATTGAATATATTCAATATCTTTAAAATACATTTTGCTCTAGTTTTCACATCAGTAACACGCAATGTCACTGAAAAATATAGTGTTGTGTATTAAAATGGTGTGTTTATTTTTATAATTTCTGTAAATTGGTACTCACGTTATAACCTACGGAAAATAATCCACTTACCAATAGCTCATTTAAGGGATTATAATAGGCATGGCAAAAGATTTTGAAATCCTCTTCCATAATGTGTGTATACGTTTACTATACAAGAAAACCCTATATTTCGCTAATATACTTAAATTTAACGAAGATAAAAGCCATTTTTCAAAAAAATATTTATTAACTGTGCCAAAACAGCTCGCAGGTGTCATGGCGTAGGCGTGACGTCACTCTATTGTAAATACGTAATTATCTGTATGCATAGCGAAGCAAAATTAAAAAAATATTTAATTAATATGTGTTATAGAAACGAATTTCAAAGTTTATAAGTGGTGTGCAGTATTGCAATGTGAATCTACATAAAAATAATGCCCAAAAAAAGTGTTATAAATTGTTTCAAGCGAGAAAATAATATGAAATGATTGTATAAAGTTGACGCAGAGAAACCCGAACCACATATTCGTGAATTCGCAATTATATTTCTGTTCTGAGTCGATAAAGCATACGTGAAACAATAGAAAATAAAAAAAATGCGTATTCTCAACATATTCATAACAACAAAACACACCTGACGTGAAGTTGTTTACATAGGCGTGACGTCACGCGTGTTTCAGTCAAAATGGCCGACTGCAGAATTTCAATGTTTTATTTTATTGATAATCTCATTAATCTTAATGTTTTTAAGATTTCTAAGTCACTATATTTAATTTATTTATTATACATTTTCCCTTAAAAATACTAATACGATCATTTATGGATACTGTCGTCATGCCTATTATAATCGAACAGCGCCATCTCAGTAGTGACGAACGGGTGAAGGACGCGCTGTTGCGGTTAACGTTCATGCTCTTGTTCATCACTTTTGCATATAATTACCTCTTCTATTAATGTGTGTATGTGTGTGTGTGTGTGTGTGTGTGTGTGTAATCTACTTACCAATAGCTCATTAAAGGGGTAATCAAACAGCGCCATCTCAGTGGTGACGGGCATGAAGCCGGTGATGAGCGACAAGCCGCCCGCGTTGTGGCGGGTGAAGGAAGCGCTGTTGCGGTGAACATTCACGCTCTTGTTCATCACCTTCGCGTATATCGGACGGAACTTGCGACGCGTGTAGTAGCACCTAGTGATGAGTTAGAGGTTTATACAGGGTGATCCACCGTCTGTATACTAAGTTAAAAGTACCAAGAAACGGACTTATATAAACTATAGTCTAGCAAACGTCTGTGTACTAAAAGTACTAAGAAACGGACTTATAGTTTTGCATACGCTTTGCAAAACTATAAATCTCTTTAAGCTTAGTATACCGATTGCGGGACACCGTATATATTTATATTTGGGAATTAGAAAGGAAAGTTTCATTATTGTAAATCTACTATATAAAAATGTCAAATGTCTAGACACAGTTATTATATATTCGATTTAGTTTCAATTACTTCAATATGACCTAGCTAACCGTTTAGAACGTCTAGACGTTGTATTTCACGTAAGATAGAAAACATGTGTGATTTGAACAACAAACACATAAAGAAAAATGTTTTTTTTTTACCTAATTGGTCCTATGTTTTCAATTGTTGTTATTATTGTGCCATGTAAAAATTTAAGTAAACATGGCATTGTACATGACATAAAAGTCGTATAAAGTATTGTAATGGTATTATTTTGTCCGTATATTGAAGGTAAAATATGATCTCGGTGAATATACAGAGCCATATATCCATAAAGCGATCGTTGGCAACATTCGGTTACAATTTATGAGATCTATTCTATACGTTACGTAATGGATAATATATTCCATAGGTTAAGTTATTTTAAAACGTCATTTCATATAGCCTTCCTCAATAAATGGGCTATCAAACACCGAAATAATTTTTCAAAGGAAATTGACGGATGCAGCGATGATCAGGGGATGATCGAATACGAATAAAGCGATGGAGGATATATAAAATTATTTCCGTGTTAGATAGCCCATTAATTATTAAGGAAGGCTATATGCTATCATCTATAATCTATATCATCACGCTAAGACCAACAGAAGCGGAGCACTGTGGGTAAAACCGCGGAGCATGCATTATATAAATACATTATAATATGAAATATAAAAAAGCTTCATATAAGCCTCTTTTGCTCTAAAAAGTGATACACCAAAATAACAAAACTACACCAACAAAATGATATTAATAATACAAAAGCGTTTCAATTCCCGATTGAATTCGAACAAAATAAACCAATAACTTGACTTTTTACTGTATATATGATCAAACATATTATGTTTGATAACACAAGCCCAGTGAGGCCGTCAACGGCCGGCATCGATCTATCAACGACAGGAACTCATGAAAATTCTATTCGTACCAAAAGTAACACCGGGCCTTTTTATTCACTATAAATGATCACTGTTTGATTTTACTTCAAGCCTCAAAGGGAAAGTGTTTGCATTTTTGCAGTAGATACGCTTCACGTTGGTTTTGGAAAAAATACCTGAGTCATTTGTAAATTGTTTGAATATCATCCGTTTTCAATTAAAAACCAGATGTTTTACTGCAGACTAAAATATCGATAAAATATTTTTTTTATTACAATAACGGAATTCTCAAAACGGAATACAACAGAAATAAAAATTCACACATTCTTCTGAATTATTCAAATTACCTATTCCAACCATCTATTTCATATTTTTTCACGTAGAGCTCTCTACCTTTACAATTTAAGAAAACTGTTGTTAATCTGAGTAATGTAAACTGTGCCTATTAATTTTAAGTCTGAAAATTTCAATTGTATTCTAAATCTTACCTATATGCGCCTCCCATGAGCTTATTGATGACCAAACCAATATCATGCAGCGTATACACATATCCTCTCGGCAGATGTGGCCTCACGTCCCTCAGAATATACCGCAAAGTATTACTGGGCCCACTTTTCGTGTTATATAACTCTTCCAAACGAGGTATTGTGAGGAATTTCCTCATGGAAACTCCGTTCTCTAGGAGGAGCTTTACGAAATCTATACGATCGTGTTCTAGCGCTTGCATCATTGCTTCATCGAGGGCTCCTAGAAGAAATTAATAAAACAATGTTTAGTTGGCAATGACTTATTATGGTTAAAAGATGCCCATTTTTTCGGAAAAAATCTTGAAAATAAACACTACAATCTTACAAGGACAACTTGAGAGATATTTCTCGTAAGTCCAAATAAGTTATAATTTTTGAAGTGAAAACTTCTTTAGCGGCGTTGAGCACTTTTTTTGTAATGGGTATAAAATCTTAAACTCGCGTCAGGACACGTGACCTGATCGAAAAAGCGTAAGACGGATGGAGAGAACTCAACGTTAATAATCAAGTTTTCACTTCTGCCGGCACTCCCGGAGTGCAACCCGTCTTTTTTTTTACTAAATAGTATATGTTGCTTGTGTTCATTATTAGCAATACGATTAAATATTGAATAAAAATTCTGCAATAATTGTAAGTTTCGTATGAATAAGATAGTTTAGAAATTAAAGACTTTTTAACGGATTTTAAACGCGATTTATTCATTATATTATTTTCCCGACGTTTCGAACACTTTACAGCGAGCGTGGTCACGGGGAGACTGAGAAGATAGTTTACTTAATTATTCAGTACAAAGAACTTTCCAAAATTTCATTTTGCTATTTAAGAGCTAAGAGCTGTCTTTTTATCACCCAGACGAAAGCCATTATTTAATATTCAAGCATTCTAGTCTACCTTTGTCTCATCTCATATAGCACCTGGTGTTTATGGCTCCTAAAATTATTGTAAACGAGAGATCTTTTATGAAATTGCACCATCAATATTTTTATTTCTGTGCCCTTTGTTACGGCCAATCTCGCTTTCTTTGGATTGAATAAATTACTTTCAAAGGTCAAGAAAACATTTTATTTTATTAAGAAATGGAGAGCCTTGTTCATTGCTTTTCTGTTTACTAAAAAAACTTTGTATGATATCCACTTAATAATTATCGAGGGAATACATTTATGTTATGTTATCAGATCGCTCGACTGAAATTTGAGATATCAAATAGAACTGATTCAAAGTACACATTGTTATAACCGTATATAATATTACCTCAGTATTTATACTTATGTATTCTTTGATATAGAATCGCTTTTCGATTTCACAATCTAAATTCGATTACTAAAACGAAGAAGAATATATGCGCATGTCAAGAGCAAAATTGAATTTACGAAAGTTTCATTTGCGTATGAAGCCACGAAATAATCCATTATCTCGGTACATTCGGGAATGCACTGTTTCCATTTCCACGTCTTGTTATTGACAGAATGAAGTAATATCGTACGCCATGCGCTCGGAAACTAACTGGAAATTTTTTGATTGAGATTTTCATATTTCTTTTTATCCGGCAGCGACGGAAGGAATGTTATGTTTTTAGAGGGTATCTACCTATGTATATGTATAGATATTTCTTTGGCATGCCCTAAAGCCTTAGCGGCTAAAGTCGTATTTTTATATGAATGGTATCAATTGATTCGTCTGATGTCGCAAGACACTTGTTCATAAAACCAAAAAAAAAAATAGCCTCCAAAATGTAATTGCGAGTAAAATTTGCAGTTGAGTTTTTTGGTTTTTAATATATCTTGTTTGTCCCTACATATCGGCGCCAAAAGGCGTCCAATTTGATGCGGTTCGGGAGGAAATCAATTGCACCACGACACGATTTCCTTCCAGGATTTGCGGCTTTGCAAACTGTTCCATGATTTCTATTTGAGCTGAATATTATGTAAGCAGTATGAAATAATGATCTAGACTGGGGTCAGGGAAACGTGGGTTGGTTTTGTGAATATATCTTGCATTGCTTTACACAAGATTTCTTTATGTACTGGTTTGAGGATGAAAAAGATGGGAACTTCAAGTTTAACGATAGTAAAAGGTTTAAAAAAGTACAGATTTATTAAAGCGTGCGCTTTACTAAGGTAAACTCATGAAATTATTGTATTGTCACCGATCCTTGATAATTCTAAATAAGTCGGTTGCATACAAATGTACAAAAATACAGCCATGTGTGTTGTTTCAACAGCGTGTTAAAACAACACACATCATATACAGGTAAATTAGCTTGGAGAAATTTTTGCATATGTAGTGGTGTGTATATTACTCAGATCTTGGAGCGCGTTTCCACTATATCGTTCTGGCCTATACAAAAATGTTTCGATATCCTAACATTACTATTTAATTTTATACTTATTCCTAGCAACACTTTTGTTTTCAATAAAAACAACTTTTAATTTGAAAGAAAATGGTTTTGACTTTATAAAAAAAATATATCATTCAATTTCACGTCCTTGAGCAAACGACAAGGCGACTACCGTGAAACAATAAAATATCGTGTCCATTATAATTTGTTTCATAATTAATATTTGACCATAATAATTACGAAACAAAACAAATAAATAAATCGTCACTTGATAGTGGAAAGTGGAAACACGCACAAAACCAGAATAAACCAGTTTACGCTGTCCGCAGGTGCCAAATGCAGTTGTTTGGTACCGTTAGAACATAAAGCACACATTTCATTCAAAAATTATAATTATTATGTACGTAGTTTAATTGATAAAGGAGAATGACCACGGGTGGTATCGGTAAAAAAAGGAGAATGACCACGGGTGGTATCGGTAAAATTTGAGTTGTGCCACGTATTCGTGATATTGTTAATTCCTATTTGTATTTATAATGATCATAATATGTATCACTATTAAGTCTTAATTATACCGGATAAATTGAAATAATATTAAAAGTTTGTGTTTTGAAACATGTATGACCACGTATGGAATCGGTAAAATACTAATTGTGTCACGTGTTCGTGATATTGTTAATTCCTATTTGTATTTATAATGATCATATTTATCACTATTAAGTCGTAATTATACCGGATAAATTGAAATAATATTAAAAGTTTGTGTTTTGAAACATGTATGACCACGTATGGAATCGGTAAAATACTAATTGTGTCACGTGTTCGTGATATTGTTAATTCCTATTTGTATTTATAATGATCATATTTATCACTATTAAGTCGTAATTATACCAAATAAATAGAAATAAAAGTAAAAGTTTTTGTTTTGACACATATATCTATCTCTCTTGCAAGCGTCCTGTGTCTTATGTCATAGTTTCTATTTGAAATGAATCTTGAATGAATGTGTTCGACGCTAAGGTTCGACGCAATGTTCGACGTAATTTATTTTGAAATAGGTAATGTTTATTACGATTTACTTTTCACATTTGTCTTGTAAATTAAAATATTACCTATGTAATAAATGTAAAACTTAACGTTCATCGTTAGTTTAAACTCGATAAAGTATTTTTTTGAAGTGTTGAATAAAACTATTGTTTTATGTTTATTGTCGCGAACTGCGGCTTATTTATATAAAAACTTTAATCGTTTCTAAAAGTACTAACATCAAGCTTTAAATTGAGCTATATTTCATCTTGACACAATAAGTTTGATGGCGATACCAAGTGCCATAGTCACTTGGGCAATCTCCTTTTGTATTTGTTGATTGTTGTTATTATTTGTTATTATTGTTATAATATTTGTTGAAGTGTTTAATTTGTGTGTAAGTGTTGTAACTTTGTATTGTTAATTCAAAATGGCTCCAGTGTTAAAACATGGTCGAGGCAAGCCTTTGACTTCTCAAACTAAAGAATTAAACTTTAAATGTCGTTTCTTTTTCAGGTTAGTAAATTTTTCATTTTAGTAACATTGTCATTTTGTAAAATCATGTTCATTTTGTAAAAGTTATACGTATGTTAAATGTGTAAATATTAAATTAAAGTCTCATCTTTTTCAGAGGAGAAACACATATAGTTTAATTTAAAATCCCATATTTATATAATATATATATATATATAATAAAAACTAAAAATAAAATGTTGTTTTATTTTATTTGCTGACCATACACTACTACAAACGCAAAAATTTCTCCAAGCTAATTTACCTGTATTACATACACATAGAAAAATATCATGTTAGTTTATTGAAATTAATAGTGTTTTAATTGATGGAATAAATATTTTAAAGGCAATATAAAATTGATTTCTGCCCTTTATGAATTTTTTTTACGTTTAACAACGCAGCATTTTTAATAAATCAGTCGTGTCAGAGTAGTGAAGGTGATTGGCTAAATTTATAAGAATCAGCATTGAAGGTGTTGTACTCAGTTCAATGATTTTTTATTTTAACACGTTTTATAACTATTTAGCTATAAAGATAATGCTATAAGTTATAACGTGTCATAATGCTTTCGATATGAATACTACATTAATGAATAATTAAAATACGTTCAATAATTTGAATAATAAAACATATAAGTTCAAATATAATTATAACGTATGTTGGAAACATTATAATGGTAAATCAATTTAATTTACCATTATAATGGTAAATTAAATTAAATTAGGTATGGTAAACACATTTTTCTGTAAGAAACACTTAATTCTCATATACGACTAATATTCCACATCGCAATAATTAAACTTGTTAACTTCCTGAGCCACGTGTCATAATCTCACATAAGTTATTTACCGTTTGTAAGTTAAGTTTACGCGCAAACTTGTCGCCAACTTGTATTTACCACACCTTAATCACGGTAGTATGTTATTTTAAATCACGGATGAAATCTCTTAACCCTACAGTGGTCGCGTATCTAAAAGTGACGTGTGAGGTCGCGTGGTCTACAAGGGTATACCATAATACACAGGGTGTAATCGTTAAGTGTGCACAGGCGATTATTATGTAACTATTACATATATCAAAAAAACTTTAAACTGATATTGAAAGTACTATAGGTACCTAATGAGTAAAATGATAGTAATATCTTTTTAAAAATAAAACGAGAAACATCCAAAAATGTTACATGAAACGCTCCCATACATTTTGTATGAAATATGACTATTCCAAACATATTATGTTAATATGAAAGGTTTTGCTTTTTTATTTGGTTTTGTGCTTTAATTACTTCGCAAATTTTAATGAAAGTTCATTTAGAAACTGTAAATAGAGCTCGATGTGGAATACAATGGTATTCCATAGCGTGGATGTCATATCAAACATTTGCTTTGAATACAAAATGTATGGGAAATCAAATGTATGGGAGCGTTTCATGTAACATTTTTGGATATTTCTCGTTTTATTTTATAAAGTTATTATTGTCATTTTACTCATTAGGTATAGTACTTTCAATGTCAGTTTAAAGTTTTTTGATATCTGTAATAGTTACGGAATAATCGCCTGTGCACACTTAACGATTACACCCTGTATATTAGAGACATAGATTTTTAGAAATTTGCAATTTTGTATCACTGGATTACACGTGTAGACCACGCGACTACTGTAGGGTTAAGTCTGCATGAAAAGACATTCGAAGACCAATTTACGTCTTTAAAAATGTGAAATATATTGCATCATATAAAGCATTAAATAACTGGATATCAAAGCTCGTTCCTATTTATTCGTCAAATTAAACAAAAATTGCAATAAAAGAAGCAAAAGAACATAAAATATCACGAAAGCCTTTCCAAAATTTAATTATTCAAATTAATCGTAGCTGCTGTTTGAAAAGTATTCATTAACTTGAGATTCGCAAACACGTTCCATTGCTGAATTTGTGCAAAATTAATACCTTGATTTGAACAATGGAACGGAGATATTTCGAGGCCCACAATTGAAATTACTACCATTTACAATACCATTTACATATATTTATATGGAGAAACTATAAAAATATTCTTAACAAATAATAAAATGGTTTTGAGAGACGATATCGAAATGTCCCTTTTACACACAAGAGCTTTACTTACCATCTTTCTAGAGTTGCAAACAGGACTAGGGGTTCGAAGTACCGTCTCATGATCGAGTTTTTTTTTATGTTTAAAAAATTCGCAAGACTAAACCATTCAATGTCAGATTCTAAAACTTTCCATCCATATATAAAATTAATATATCATTATCATCATAATATAACACCAGCGGAAAAGGTCATAGAGCCTCAATTAAAAACAGTTTAATTGTTCCAGTTCATGAACAATTCAACGTGGCCCTTAGGTGGTCCTGATTCCCAATGTTTGTTTACCTTTGTACATTAGCTCAGCTTCAATAGAACTTCGATTGAGTTTTGTTACGTATTCTGAATTGTTCACGGGAAATTACTTCGCAAATCGATCGTGAGTTTTAGTACTCAATAGAGATTTTAAATTGAAATTTGATGTAGCAAATTATTGCTGGTGTTATTAAGAATGTTTTAAAATAAATTTTGTATGAACTTATTTATTTAAAAGCCTTTGAAAATGCATTTAAACGCATGAACAATAGGTATACCTATAGAAATAATGTAACTTCTCTATGTTATTAAATGATCTAAGCCTCTATCGGACTTATTCTATAAATGTTATTATTCAATAACTTCGTTTTAACGTGAAAGAAAGGAAATAATTCGCTAATTTTCAGTGCGAGAAAGGCTGTTACCTTTTTGTAAAACAGTAATTGTGGTCTGAGTGCGGTAGCCTGTCTAATGCAAGGAACCAATTTGCCCTAAAATGTTCTGCTCTTACTAATAAATTAGAAATGAATGTACTAAGTCGACCTATTTATTACCTGTTAATAAATTATAGCACAAGATATTTAATTTTATCTGAAATATCGTATTTTTTTTCTTTTACCAAATTGGTAACCTTTCCTAAAAGTACAATTTAGAACAAAATCAAGGCATCCTGCAAGAAATTTCCCTAAATTACCCTTTATCCCTAGAAAAGACGCTAGGAATGTTGCATATAAATTCCCAAATTTTATATTGGATTCACACAATAACACTAACAATTAAATTTACTTTAATCATATATTATAGTAGTTAAACCCACCTCTCGGCCACTCCTGTCCATACACGAAGATCTCGGACCTCGCGATATCCACTCTGTTCCAAGTAAGCGCCAACGACAGTTGCTCACTGGGCGACAAGTGCTGTGCTCTGAATAATGCTGTTAGAATCACTTGATCTAGCTCTTGGACCTCTCCACCTTCTGCTCGTTCTTGGATGCGGAATACTGTTATCTGTGGGAAATTATAGGAATTATCGCCGGTTTCTGGATATACATATTATACATCCTTAATAGATGGATCAGGATAGAGTGAGCAGCCTCGCGAAGCAATTGCGCGAAGTAGCTTGTCTCATCCAAGGAAAATAGTTGCCCATTCGCACTTTGCGTGGACCTCGTGACAAATAATATTTGAAAAGAGACGGAATGTGTGAAAAAGTGACGAAAAGAAAGAGAACTCCTTAACTCCTTAACTGTTGATACTTTATGAGCGCGGTAGCTCTCAAACGTATTGGGATTTCCAAATCAGATTAGCTTTAATAATAGACATTAACACGAATGTTATACCTACTTACAAATTGAGTACCTATTGAATCTCTCGATAAATCGTCTTAAGGATTCCGTAAGTATTATCCTATTCATTTTAATATTATATTTTAACTGTATAATAATGTATTAAAAGCCCTATATCCTTTTGAGTACTGTTACTTTAACATTAATGTGTACTGCATAAATTTGAGTTGTAATAAATATGAGCTTTTGTGGACTTCAGTTATTTCCTTATATTAAAATTTGGGCATTCAACAATCGATTATTGAACCCTTTTCGCGCGTATATAAGCTAGGATTACTCAAAAAATATTAGCTCGAAAAAGTGAAAAATTCATATTGCTTTTATACTAGCAATATTTAATTATTATCTGACGTTAAATATGCAGTTGAAACAAATTTATATATATGTATTTGTTGATAATATAGTTAAAAGTGACGCAGTGCGACAAAATGAAATACATATTTGGCAACTGGATAAATGCTTAATAGAAGTGAGATAAAAATAACAAAGACGCGGATAATTATGTAGTACTAGATTTCCGCCCGCGGCTTCGCCCGCGTTTTCAAAGGAAAACCCGCATAGTTCCCGTTCCCTTGGGATTTCCGGGATAAAACCTATTCTATGTGTTAATCCAAGTTACCATCTATACGTGTGCTAAATTTCATTGTAATCGGTTCGGTAGTATTTGCGTGAAAGAGTAACAAACACACACACATCCTCACAAACTTTCGCATTTATAATATTAGTAGGATAGGACTATACTATCAAATGTGAAATTATAATACCTACATAATAATAAGGTAAAGATAAGTTTTGCTACAGTTCATTGGGCTCGTAGAGTTTGATATTTATCACAGTCACAAATATATTTAGTACACTGGAGTCTGGAGTTAAATTTTCATAGTAGGTACTTTTTATCTTTTTAACTGAAAGATAAGCTAAACAGAACTTATCTAGAAGGCTTGAAATTTAAAATTTGGCAGGTAACACACGAGTAAAAAACTACCTAAAATACAAAAATACTATTGGATTCGAAACGATAACTGAATTCGTTTAACTTATCGACATTCCCGTTGCGAATGTTAACATTTTTACCCCAGTTTCAGTATGAAATAGCAAGACTAGCATTTAATTTAATTTTACGCTACCGCACGTTTTTCGCTTGGCTACAAAATAATTTTTAAAATATTAACTTATTAAAGAGAGGTGTCAGGGAAACGTAGCCACATAATGTGAAAAATTTCTGAAAATATTTTTTGATATAAATATTTTTGTAAAATAATTTTATATTATGTTATGCATGTGCAAATTGCGGGGAAGATATTATGAGATGTTTTTAAAACATTAATTAAGGATGCAAGAACATATAATTAGAAAATAAAAAAGTAATTTAATTATAATACAAGTGAAGAAAATTAGAACGCTATAAAATATTTTTAAAGTTCATGAGTTGCGCTTTTTCTAATATGTATTATGTATGCTACGATTCTACTACAACTCTTTCTCTGGTCAATTACATACAATTTTTGAACGATGTTATCAAACAGGTTACATAATATAAAAAAAAGTTTAAAAGTGGA
Organism: Colias nastes; assembly: GCA_907164665.1. NCBI lineage: Eukaryota > Metazoa > Arthropoda > Insecta > Lepidoptera > Pieridae > Colias > Colias nastes. The sequence goes on from CAJQZM010036697.1 coordinate 64,470, forward strand.
GTCTTTTCAGAATAGCAGTTATTTCACAGATAATGAAGAACGTGCTGAGCAAGCAAAGTGTGCATTAAAATAACATTACTTTTAATAGTTGGAGCGTTCAAGTAAAAAAACATTGTACACGTTTTTAAGACAAAAATTTTAATGGATTCCTTAATTTCTTATTCAAATTAGTGAAAGTGCATGCTGAAATTTTACGACAATTTTAATATCTTGGGAAACTTTCTTAATATCATCTAAATGGTATTATAGCTTCTCAGAATAGCTTTGCAAGAAATTATTGAAGGTCTAAAACGTTTAGTAAAATGAACTATGAATTAAAAAAATTACAAAGATCACTATATTATACTCACTTTTAAAAATAAGTGATTTTGATTTTTAACTGAGCTATAGTAAGGTGTCTAATAAATAATATCCTTTTTAAATACGCACGTAAAATAAACAATCAAAATTACTTTAAATCCAAATTTCCATACACAAAGAAAACTTAAAAACGTTATTTATCTTATTAGCATCAAGATAAAAATGTTAAGACTGGTCCAAAGAAGAAACTTAAACTAATGAAATCACAATATAACTTAAAAACAAGCTGATATCGTTATGAAGTTTGCAATAATTTATTAAACTCGTTCACAACTTTGCCCGCGACATTCATAATTAACCTCTTTACCTTTTTCTTTGGAATTTTCTTTTATTATTTCATTAATTAATTCTTTGTAGTAAAATTCAATAGGATGAGAATGATACTGAATATTTGTAGCAATGTTACTGGAAATGTATGAAATCAAGGAATTGTATACAAATCCTAGGAAATGTGTACAATTCCGATACTATTTAGGAAATGTATAAAGTATTGTTTAAAAAACTATTTAATGCATAGATATCATAGGAAATGTATAGTTTTCCTCGGAATTGTATATAATTCCAATATCGTATTAGGAAATGTATAAAGTAAATGCTTTCTGTAATAAAGTAAGTGAAGTCCCATGTCCCCTAGTGGGGTAAGGGGCAGATGCATTATACATCTGTTTCACTGATCTATTTTCTTTGGGGACAAGTAGGTGATCAGCCTTCTGTGTCCTGCCAGACCGAGACATTTTCTTTTCTTCGTCTCCACCGGGAATCGAACCCAGGCCTCTCGGTTCTACGCTCACGCGTCTACCACTGTACCAAGGAGGCGGTCAAAAATTTCTGTAAAAAAAACTACGACAAGTTTCATTCATTTAATAAATCTAAACTATACGTAGTACATTGTATTCATTGTAAGCTCGGTTCGTTCCTGAGCATTCTACCTACAGCCATGATTAAAAATACTATTGTAAATGACCTACTATACCCAAACTATACCATTGTTAAACGAATGTTATGAATCACTTTGATTTGGAATCTATTCACTATCTATTCAGTATTCACCTATTCTATATAGGAGAATAGCCCATACACTTGTGAGAATACTATACTTGAGAATACTGAATATTATGCTTCTAGAGTGGATCTCAATGAAATAAGTTTCTAGCTTCCTTAATTAATTTGTCAGACACTTACTGATGGCTTTCATTGGTTATTAATTATTATCAATATGCAATTCTATCATAATAAGTAGAGAAAATTAAAAGAGTATAATAATATTTCCGACTGTAGGCTCGTTATTCTTATAAATGGACGTTAAACCAAGAGTGCAACATGTTGAGGTAAGAAAGGGGAGTAAGTAGACAAGTAAGTAAAATTCCGTTAGTTAATGTATCTACAAACGATTATACGCATTTAAAATGAATGGCAAAAAATTGCTTATAGTTTTCTGTTCGATAATGTTTTGGAAAAATACCAAAGGAAAATGACATACAATGCGGATTATTTATTGGTATACCACAGGATTTTACACAGTACCTAGCTACTAAATATGAACATATGTTTTTTTTACGAATGACTATAGACTTACCAAGTTCTTCTTCCTGGTACATTGTAGCAGCTCTCCATACAAACATTCCGCTTGTTGTAAGCCAACTTCAAAGGTCTTCTGTATGGTGCCGATGAGGTAGTCCCGCATTGACTCTAGCACTGTTTGTTCACCGGTTTCTGATGCATATCTGGAGCAATTAAATATTTTATTACTGAAAATTTTAAAACAACTACACATAAAGAAAACATATTTGCAACTTTTTAGAACTAGTTATCTACTGTAATTTAATCGAAAAAAATCGAAATTTTTATTCTTGCAATATATCTGCACTATTTTGATAAAAGATCAATTTAAACGAACTGTTGCTTGCTTCAGTTTTTAAACGTGTATGTTTGATTTGAACTTCATTGATAGGTTCATTTATATTAGTATTCTGAACTGCTAGTGTATAAGCAATCTAACTACAAGTGAGTCCTTTTGGGATCAGTAGAATACACATACAATGAATATCCTTCACTTATACATGGTACAGATAACAAAAGTGGGTCTTCTGTGAACATTTTCTTGGCAAGATAATCCTATTTTGTATACGATTATACAACTGGCTCGGCTAATCTACGCTAAACGTTATTTATAAGCGCTGAACATTTCTCGTGAGACCAAGTACTGGTTATATTTCGTGCTCAGCCATTTCAATGGTGCCGCAAATGTATCGTCAAATTGATAACCTTGCTATATGTGAGTATTGGTTGGTAATTTTATTGTTGTGTCTTTAATGTCGATATGATAGATTTTTATGTCAACATCAACTTCTTTTTAAGGTTATTAGATTTATTCTTCAAACACTGGAAATGTTCATTTGCTCTTTGCGTGTGAATCAAACTTTGTTGAATCCATTCGAGGTCCAGTAATTTTCTTGGTAATATTTCTTTAGTGAAATATATTTCTTTCTTGGTTATTCGCAAATAACCAAGCGAACAACTGACAGATTTTTACATATTATTACGAATAAGGGTTTGAGAATGTATTTAAAGGCTATAATATTAGTTAAGTAAGGCTATACTAGGAAATCAGTAATATTAATAAAATATTATAAACATAAAGAATAACTTTTTATTTTAATATGCAGTGAATGCAAAATATGATATAAAAGTGTACCTGTACTGCAATTCGCAAGAGTGAATAAACAGAATCTATCGGAATTCCATCCAAATAACATTCATTCAACGTAAAATAAACAGTTCAATTTAAAAGCCGAAACTCGTAACAAGATTATTTTTAAAATAATTGGAAACGTTCAAATTTCATTCGCCTATTATTTTATTAAACGCGCGATTTCCAGCGGGTTTCTTTTAGTTTCATTTGCACTACAACAAAACTGGATAACACTAGACAAGGCAAATTAATGGAAATTCTGTAGAGAAAGCCTGAACTTACTAAGATGATTAGGTAATTACCATTACAATCGATATTATATAAGTGCATATTATGCAAATGGAGTTTATTGCAATATAGTATGTATAAAGTGATCATATTGAACATGCTAATGTTACAAAAATCTGGATGAAAATGAAGCATCTTCTATGGATGAAACTTTGCCATAGACAAAGACTTCAACGTATCTCGCCTTTTGTTTGAGTTAATCGTACTCCCTTTGTCCTCATGGCTTATACTTTTGATTAGCTACTCTAAGACCCAATACGGGTTGTGAAATACTAATGAATGGGCAATTTTATTTGAACTTAAGTCAAGTTACCTACTTAGTTATTGTCATTTTGCATCATTGTATATTGACGCTCCGATCCTATCGATTCTGAGTTTATAGAGCATATACATTCACGATAAATATAAACTTTGAACATACCTATTTTCACGAGCAGAATGTTATACATTCAATTAAAAACACATGATACAAACTAGCATGCATTTGACACACGCACACCTATATACTCTTACTAGCGGTCCGCCCCGGCTTCGCCGTGGTACCTACATGTTTAAACTATCCTATCTCTCAAGTTGGATCGAACTGCACATGGTGTGCGAATTTTATTATAATCGGTTAAGTGGTTTAGGAGTCCATTGAGGACAAACATTGTGACACGAGATTTATATATATTAAGATTTATGGCTCTACTGAAATTTCCACCCCTAGTTCATGTAGTTCACTTACATATGATGCATTTTACTTATTTGTGAACGAAAGCATAGCTCGAACGGTATTCCTATTACCATCTATCACTAGGCATACTTCCTTACATCAGAAGTTTAGTTCCTGGTACTCACTTGTGAACAAAAGCAATGAGGTCAGCAGCTCTCCCGCTCCCGTCACACACCACCACAGGTACTGGAGGTGTGTCTGTCACGTACTCCAGAACAGCTCGAACGGTGTTCGTGCCTCCTTCTATTACCAGGCAGACCACGGGCGTTGATGAATGTGTATCTGGAAGTAGATGTGGATAAGAATTGATGAATAATCTGGAACGATCTGGAATCTTCGCAATAATTTTGATACTTGGCCATATTTTCCAAATTAAAGCATATATATAGTGAATCCGAAGGTAAGGCGAAGGATGTGGGTGGAATACTGCATCTTAATAATTTTTTCTATTCTTTGATTGATTTTAATACTATATAGAAATGAAGATAAAGATAATAATGTAAGAAAACCAAATTAGTAGATCCATAAAAATGTATTCAGAAGAAGTGTTAAAACTTCTTTATCGCATGGAAGACAAAATCGACCTCAGGATTCCATATATCTAACTGACTTAATTCTATCAGACAATATTAGCCAGTTTCCGCAACCCCATCCATGCATAATCACGACAGTACAATTACGAGTCAGTCCTCGTTACGAGTTCTTGTGATTAAAGCCCGAAAATATTTCGGTAACTTCCCGCCTCGTGAGATTTAATACCTCACTAATCGGAGTGACTTGCAGGGAGGGAGTGACGTGAACATTTTATTGTTGCCGGATTATATTATAGGAGCATGAATGCTGTAACTATATTAAGCAGTAATAGTTCGGAATCAATTTCAGCCATGGTGGCCAAATTCGAAGGCTAGCTAAGTTCTCAAAGGTACATTATAGTCCAAATGTACGTAGCTAGTACACCGACGTGCGAAAACATAAGTGCTTTCTCGATCCATCACTTTTATTGTATGTGGTTGAGTAATAACTATAATACAATTCAGAGGATTTTGTTTTCTAGGAAGCTTATTTTCTAAAGCTTAAAACTGATTCAACACGCGATTTATTCATTAATTATTTCAATTCACATGATGTCTTAATCAGTGCGCTGATTGATTTTTCATTTACACGGTGTAAATCTACTAGAAATTACTATAAAATGTAAGGTGTCAATAAGAGTGGCCTTGTCTGTGCCTATTATTTAATTTCGCGTTACTATATTATCATCTAAATCTAAAATATACAAGAAACTTTTCTTTCTTATTCTTAGTTAATTCTCCTTATTTTGCGAAAAACAATAGATAATTAAATTATACAATACCAACAAGACCTTCAAAAAGGCCCTTAAAAATATAATTTCCAATAAACAAAATGATGGAAGATTTAATGCTGTTTAATTTGAACATCCACATTGAGACTTCGAAATAGCGGTTGCTTTAAGTATCTCTTACTTTATTCCTCTCAATTAATTTTAAGCATTATAAGCCCCTATATTTACTTAACTCTAAATGGAGTGAACAAATCAATATTATGATTAAGTACGGGGCGTTAATTGTTAATTTTGAAGTGGTTTTCTCTGTTCCGAGTATAGTATTTGATTATTTGACCCTTATTAAAGCGATACTACACAGCAAATAGGATCAGATTCTACGTCACAAACGTAGTAGTTTGAAGTTTCTAGAAGCATTTGCAGTAAACATGAAACCACAATACATAGCATTACCCCACATCGTCACATTCACTGGAATTCTCATTAGTCTTAGCTGCAGATGGTGAATTTTGCATGACAAAATGATCGATGCCCTAAATTAACGGTATTTTAGATAATACATGGAGTTTTAACTACTTCTTTAGCGTTCTAAATTTAAGATGAGATAGACTTATTAAGATAAAACTTAGAAGAGATACGATAAGAAATACAGGTGGTTAATTTATTTATTTCTATGGGTGTGAAGATGATTCAAAAGCGCATCTAAAAGTCAAGTTGATAAATAAATGTTTGGGATTGAGTGTATAAATCTCGTCATTACAAGATGAAGATATTGACGAGTTTACAATATAATATGCAGATAATATTCGAGTGAATACTAATAAAAATACCCCGAAGATTCATTTTAAATTATCGTTATTTCATTCCAATAATTCAAAACGAAATTAAAACACATAATACTCATGAAAACATGGATATCATAAGTATCTCCTTATACGATTAATTTCACAGATGCTAAAGCGAAATGAATTTTAGCTGATGAGATTGTCGAGTCAAACCTTAAGTCAAACATATTAAGAATGTTGAAATTAAAGATTAATCTTGCTAAAGAGGCCTCTCATAACAAATATCTTGCTTGTGAATCTAATATGACAGGGGCTGAATTTATAATTTTAACACGTGGTGCAATATGGCAGCAGGTGGTACGCTAAATGAACAACGATAAAGTGATACATAAGAAACGTTATTTATTTCAGGTTATGCTCATATAGTAGAAAATATTGTTGTTAATTTTCAATATACGTTTCCGATGAAATTATTGGGTTTATGATTTTCAAGTCATATTAATTATACGTATCAAAATAATTAATAGGAAGGAACAAAATAGAAAAGGCCTTTTAAATAATTTTTAAAATACATTATTATTTAAGTAGGTACCTATATGAATTTGTGAGGTCTTAATTTGGTTTGTTATGTTTTGCTTAATTTAATAATTGTAGGTAGGTACAAAAAATCGTTTAAAAACAAAAATAAAAGCACAAACAAAAGTGTTAAATGTCCATCAATCCTAATTTGAGTATTTTGCGAAAATACAAAGAAAACATCCAGTCGCTGTGTTAATTTGAACATTCTTAATGAAGGAATTTGCAAATTGCTTTCTAATCTTAAAGGTTTTTTATAAAAGCAGCGTCTTATCCTTAATGCGTTTGCGAATATTTTAATTTGAATTCATTTGAACAATAAGACTTAATAATAACAAATTCTTTTACCATTTTAGCTACATGTATTATAATTAAATAAAAGATTTATATTATTATAGGAATACTATAGAAATGCCTTTCTTTATACTTTGAAGTTGGAACCAACTTGAAATTTACTATCTATGAAAAATATAAAACTAATATGTAATTATATTTCTTTCTCTTTCTCTAATTATATCTCTTTCATATATTTCTTCTTCCTTTTCTTTTTATTAAGGTTGTTGTAAAAGATAAGATAATAATAATTTTTATAACAATCATGTAAAAATAGGTGTTTGCGACGTTACATATAAGCCCGGAAAAAAAATAATATGAATGTATGTTTTACTTCCCGTATACAGTATAACCCAAGAGCCTTAAAAGCCGCGTAATAAAATTTATATTGCCATCCTGAAATTCAGAACATCTCGATTTTCATTCGATGTCGTAAAACGCGTCATAAAAACTACTACAATTTTATGACATATTGAGGTAGTGTCGCCTTCAGGTGTGAGAAAGTCTTTATATGAGACGATACGACGATCTTAGACCATTGTTAAAATAATCAGTATTACCTAGATACTTATACATAAAAATATTTTACGATTAATTAAAACTTCATTTAACACCAGGCAGATAAACAGGTAGGTACTTTTGATACAAGTACTTCCGGCATAATATGTAATTTACAAGTCAAAAAGTGGTAAAAAAAATAGATATCATCAAACTAATAATGTTATTAAATTTAACCTAAGCCGTCTACTGGAACATTTTTTAAATATTCTTTCGAAAAAGATAGAGTCGTTATGACGTTTTCACTCCTAAACTGTTGTTTCGTTGGAAAATGTGTTAATTCTTCATTATAATTAATATAAAATAATTTCTGAAAGCAATTACGATTCATCAAAAAGTGAAAAGGGTTGAGAAAAGAGAACATGGTAGACACGGCTGCACATGTATTGAGAACGATATCGTATATTGAATGTTTATATCGTATCGTACAGTGTGAAAAATTTTATAAGAATGTCTTGAAATTTTATCGTTGTTTCTTTAGAGTTCAATGAATATAGCATAATAACATTAAAATAACAGATAATACAAGGCGTTATCACCCGCCGCGCCGCCAGTATTTTCTTTATTGATAAATCTACGGATTTTAAATTGAGCCTTGGTATTGAGGACTAAATTAATAAAAGTAATGATAATATGTAGCAGTAAATTATATTATATACTTAATTGTATATTAAAAGTATATTATTTAGATACTCATAAGTACTTCCGTGATGTTGCGATTTTAAATCAAGAAAGAAAGTGCTGCTCTAAATTGTCACTTAAGTCTGAGCCTCAAAAAGTTTATACGCAGATTACTGATATAAAAAATAATCCATACATATTTCAATACATTCTATCAAGGTCTGCGTATTACGTGCTACATTTCAACGTACGGGTCATAAAACAGCGAAGTATAAAAAGTTCACCATGGCTGATCGTCATGCTCTGAAGGAATTCCCGTCAATTCTTCACAATGGAGTTCCCAAATCCCTTTTATAGCCGTTGAGCTGGGATGCGTCTATATCTCTTTGCTCTTCCCGTGTTCATAATACGTAAATTTAAGTGTTATTTAATAAAATTAACCTCGGAGTTGAGATACGGTGAATTATGTAATAATTAATAATTATGAAGATCTTTACACTTTATATTATTAGCTCTACATACTATTTTATACTTTTTTTAATCGTTTTTAAATTGTAGGTAATTACTTATACCCCGCCCTCTAAACGTTTATTGCAACGAAAAGATCTACCTACTTATTCGTTGTACTTGTAAAATTAAGATAAATAATTATTGTTTGTTAACATTTCAACATCTGTCTATCTTATCTAGATTAAAAATGTATTTTACATGAATTTATTTTTGCCTTCACATGCAGTAACCTGTAACATCATACTGAATCTTTATCATTTGTTTGTGTGAACTAAACCACGCGATCGAACGTTTATTCGAGCGTGATCGCTAGCTTGTTGGCGTCATATCGACTGACGGACATAGCGGGGCTGAAGTGCGGGGCGAGACGTACCGCATCGTCGAGTCGAGCCGAACGTTCAGTGACCTGCGCGGCGCACCGCTCGCCGTACGCAAAACAAAATGTCCGCCAAGGACCTCGCATTCTCGCGCAATTTAATCAAACGCTTCTTAGCCCTGTACAAAGAATCACCATGTCTATGGGACAAGAAGTGCGTCTCGTACAAAAATAAAAAAAAGAGAGACGAAGCGACTGCTCGTTTGACTGAATTAGTACGCAAGTACGACCCTACCGCGACCAAGGTGCATGTGTTGAGGAAGATAGAGAGTATGCGCGCGTGTGTGCGTAGAGAACATAGAAAAGTACAGGCGAGCATTTCGCGATGTGACGACGATGTATACGTGCCGCATCTGTGGTATTACAACTTGTTGTCTTTCGCGTTTTCTGATGAAACCGATGATACTAAAATGAAGATTGAATATTTAGATGTAAGTATGATAAATAAAAGTTTGTACACAGATAATATTTTGTTTTTGTAGCCGGTAAAATATGTTTTTTTTTTACATTAGGCATGCATGAATAAAAAATAATTGTGTAAATTAACTAACCATACAAAAGATTTTTTTTTATCTTTTAGAATATTCGCTGAGTTTATCTCACAAAATGATTCATTTCATTAGAATCTATTGAGTCGTTCTAATCAATCAATTTTCGCTGGTAATTTGAAACAATCGTACGAAGCAATTTATATGGAAATCTGTGTTTAATCTGGATTTATATGTTCTATTTGACTATTATGATTTGAATGCTGTTATATTATCTATGAAATTGCGTGTAATTTATGTTTGGGAAGTTAATTGAATTATTCATTAAAATTGAATGGATTAAACGATTTGATCTGTTAGCTACAACGATTTTAATCATTGTATTATAATATTATGATGATAATTAGTCTATTTATTTTGATTGCAACAGTAGGAGTAAATTAAATTATAGTTTCCTATTTCCTCTTGACAGGTTACTTCTTATCTATCTTTCTTTCCATTATTTCTTCAGTCGTTTAAAATATTTACAGAACGGTTACAACAACTAGATACATAAAAAATATATAGCAAATTTAACGTTAAACTCGCGAGTCGCGCCCCTGTAGTCTCAGTTGAATTGTGGTGGAATTAATTCCGGCCCTGGATAGATTTGCGGTCCAACGACTTCAGTCTAAAAACTAATCGGATAAACTTAACAAGAGCACTGTGTTCTTAAAACTTCTCGAGCTCTCTTGTTCTGTGTATTTTCGCTTTTAGCATAGGATTTCAGTTTAGTTAGAAATCATTCATTCGAATGTGCCGAAGTGAAATGAAGTAACTTGCTACAACAGCGTGAGCTGCCATTGATTGATTTTGAATATTTTCTGTTAATTTTGCTACAAGTGTGATACACGTTTTGTTACACAATAAAATATTTGCTTCATGAATTGGTAGATGAGAAGGGTGTGTGTTTACAATTTTTTGTAGAACTCAAAATGATTCAATATTTGCCTTTCATATAAAAATTACAAACATAGGTACCTACACCAAGAAAATACATATATTTGAGCATCTGAATAAAAAAACACCTAAAAAACAATCCACAAAACTCACAAGGATGCAGTTTCTGCGCCGCGATGTATTTCTCGAGCTTCCTACGCAGCACGATCTCGGCGCCGTACCTGCCGACAGACCCGTTGTCCACTAGAAGGAAGTACGCGTGACGGTTGTTGAGTACTGCCAATTTTGATCTGCAACAAATTATTGATGTTATCATCCTCTTGTTTCTATATATAATATCATTGGGTATCATCCAACTAACTTATTGTATCGTGGATGAGGCTAAGGTTTTACTAGTAGGAAAAACTGAATAGGGAATGGCAAAGTATTGGTGTAATTATCCTATTAACTACCTAATAGTAATAATTGTATATTTGGGATGGCAAAGGATTTATATGTATGAGGTATGTAATAATGTTACGTGACCACGCTCGCTGAAGCGTTCGAAACGTCGGGTTAATAATAAAATGAATTAAATCGTGTTTATCTCTTAAAAATTCTATGTTATATAACTCGCGTAAAACCCAAAACAAGAAAATATCATCTTGATGAGGTTGTGGTTTGATTAGTAGGAAAAGGAATTGGTTATCTAAGGTAAGTATTTATGATAGGGACGACAAATGATTTCTATTCGTTTCTTTTGATAGATTTGTTTACACAACAACTTTAATATCTTTCAGTGAATTAATTAAATTTCCTCATAATATCCGTTTTCCAAAATCTATCTTCATGATATAACCACAGTATTACAATATTATATAACCGCGAGAACGAATAAATTATCGCAGTTCTGGCAATATCAAACTTCTACGACTCCCAACTATATTTTCTTTTTAACTATGTTCAAAAACTTTATTTTGTTCTTTCATTTTGGTTATTATGATGAATCCATCATAATTATTTCGACGAACTCTATACATAACAGTATGTTTCTTTAGTTGTCATACATTTTGATTCTTATTATTTACAATTTTCTATGCATTTTATTGTACTAGCAAACTTTTCGAATACTAAGTGCTAACTGTTCTCTAAAATAGTGAGAATATATTGTGAAAGGTATATAAATATTGATGGCAGAGACATCGAACAAAATGTAGATTTATGTAGATTTCATACCCTTCGCAGAGCAGTATTGATGTTATGTTGAAAGGTGAAATATTATTTCACTATTTGCCGGACTTTACTTGGGATCGCTCTTAGTCACGAATCGGCTGGGAAATTAAAAATAAATATTTGATGGGGACCCAGGTGCGGTATAAATAAATATAAGATTTGTATTATTTCGATAAGCATTATTATATTGTTCTATGGATCCCCTTCCGGGTAATGTTTAGATCACAAAAGTTGTAGCGGTTATTTTAACCCAATTTTATAGGTAACTAGCTTACCGCCCGCGGCCTCGCCCGCTTTGTCTAAAACCTAATAAATTATATACTAAAACCTTCCTCTTGAATCACTCTATCTATTAAAAAAAACCGCATCAAAATCCGTTGCGTAGTTTTAAAGATTTAAGCATACAAAGGGACAGATAAAGCGACTTTGTTTTATACTATATATAGTGATTAATAGAATTATTTTGCGAGCAGTCCTTATTATTATACTAAAATTAAAGTGGCCAGTGATAGCTATAACTTCCATACCATTCATAGATCCAGTACTTTAATATGATCATTTAATAAAAATATATTGTTTTGACTTTACAAAGTAAACAATTTCACAAGAATTTATGAAAATATATTAATTAACCATACATTATGTCGAAATAAATCCTACTATAGTCCTTTTCACCTATGATGATTCCTGTGACACTTCATTGTGTTCCGAATTACGTATTTTATGTTTAAAAAGCAAAAATAATTTTAATGCATAATGTTTTTATTTTAAGGCGGCATTATTAACAAAAATATAAAAATGAAACATCTTAAGCCACTAAAACAAAAACAGTATTGTTTAGTTTAATATAACGAAAAATAAAAATAAAATAACACAAAAAAATAATACCTACGCAATTCGTGTACATGAAATGGAACGTTGAAAAATTATAGAGTTGGAAAATCATATAATCGGCGCCCATCTTGTGATCGTTTGTCAATCGCGTCAATCGTCTGTACGAGTCCGTCAGCCTTGTATACAAGTTGCATTTTTATATTGATAATTTACGTGGTATTCTGTTATTATTACTAATTGTTATTGTTCACTTTTTGTCGCTGTTGTTTGCTAAGATTCCTTAGTTAATTGTTGGCAAAATGCCAAAATAACTAATTTTGGTCCTTTATTCAAATCGATTTCATTTCCATATAAATATTATCGATTATCGGAAACAATTGATACGATTTCAGTAAAGGCAATCTCTACACGTGTCAACAATCGATATGTCACAGGAATCATCTTAGGTGAAAAGGACTATAATATTATAAATGCGAAAGTTTGTGAGGATGTGTGTGTTTGTTACTCTTTCACGCAATTACTACTGAACCGATTACAATGAAATTTAGCACACACATAGAGGGTAACTTGGATTAACACATAGGATAGGTTTTATCCCGTAAATCCCACGGGAACGGGAACTATGCGGGTTTTCCTTTGAAAACGCAGGCGAAGCCGCGGGCGGAAATCTAGTATTTATATAAGCCATACTGTGCTATGTAATTCAGTGTTTAAACCTTTTATCAAAGGATATTGGTTTAGTTACTCCAGCTAAACCTACAAAAGATTTTAAAGTCTAAATAGTAGGTGAATGAGTTTTCAACTTTGATTTTATTTGCGAAGTTTAACCTCACTGCTGGCAGCTTTCAATGAGTTTTATTTAGATACATTTTATTTAATTATTTCAACCTATGTGTTTACCCAACTAAATAAGCTAATTAAGATAAAGTTCAGCCTAACCTTAGATAAGTATATTTATGTTTTACCAAACTAACTATATCATGAAAGGCCATTGAATCTGCCTACACAAAACTTCGGTGATGATGTGACATTTATGCCTTTTTAAAAATACACGACACGAGGAACCTACAACCTACTGATTTAACAGTTAATTCAATCGATGCCATCCATACTAATATTATAAATGCGAAAGTAACTATGTCTGTCTGTCTGTTACTCAATCACGCCTAAACTACTGAACCAATTTTCATTAAATTTGGTATGGAGATATTTTGATACCCGAGAAAGGATATAGGCTACTTTTTATCCCGGGAAAATGACGCAATCCCGGAAATCCCACGGGAACGGGAACTATGCGGGTTTTTCTTTGACTGCGCGGGCGAAGCCGCGGGCGGAAACCTAGTGCTTAATAAAGGAACGAGCAGTATTCATGGTTGTGACGTGTGATAAAATCAATGTAGACTTTATAAATAAATGATTATCCAGATCATACAAGATAGAAATACAAGAGGTCTGGTATTTCTATCAGAAACTGCGAAGCCTTAAAATATCTTACGTATTCTTATAAAATGTCGCCATAATAGCCCCTTGGCTGAAAATGATATCACTTCACCGTTTACCGTCCCTTAGGAAATTATTATGATGCGATTATCTATTACAATTTCGTAGGAAGGGTTTTACGGTAGATTAAACTTGTTTTATAAAATATGCTTTGTTGTGGGGCTATTTAGGTTCAATTTAATATTCATTCGTATTCTGAGTCTTGATATTTTCTATGCTGCTTCTTCCAGAGATAAGCAGTAAGCACATCGTAACGAAACTTAAGTTTTATTTTACTAGACTCAGCTACGTCTAGCGTACAACGACGTAGTCGCTAAACTTCTTTCCCATTAAAACTTAGCACAATTAAGGATTCGCATCAAAATAAATAATTACAGAAACCTCTACGTTTCTGAAGCTATTTCAGTCACGTAAAGTTTCTACTTTCTGAGGAATCACTGGAATGGACAATCGCTATTCCGAGAGCATTGCCATGTTTTGTGGAAATTGTATTTTTATGGCTGTTTCTGGCCGTGTGGGGAATTCCAAAATGTAATTAATAATTTGTATCCAAAGGAGATGCCTAATTTCTTTCTTGGTACATGCTATCTAATATTTATTGCTCTGTAAAAGAACAGATGATTATAATGTAGTAGGTATTATTTAAAGCACAAAGTTGTATAAGTGGTATTTTGTAAATGTAAAACTAAATCCATTATTTTTATAAATATTTTGAAAATTCATCACCTACCTATTTGATTTTTCGTTAATAGATCAAGTAAAATCCAAGTGAATTAAAACTTAAAATTAAATTAATATATCGACTATAAATTAAAAAAATAATTGAGTCTGTTTTGCATAAAATTATCTATTTGCAGGAGGATTTTAACGCTGAGAGTGGCAATGAAGATGCAACAGAAGATACATTCGAACCGGCTTCACATGTGTATGCAGACTATGCGATAAGCAGTAATGCACTCGAAGCTCACAATTCTACGTACAAACATAATGAGGACGATACTAAGAGGAAACAGCATTGTACTGAAGTTGATGATGAATATGATGCTATAGGTATGTAATAAGTGGTCAGTTTTTTTATCTATATAGGTATTATGCAATCACTCGTTGATAATGGGTAATGTAATTGAATATATTTTTCTAAAGATTAACTCATTAACACAGTTTTAAAGAGAAATTTGACTGGAAAACTACCTACGCAATATTC
>CAJQZM010036698.1:772-25078 GCA_907164665.1 Colias nastes
GTGCAGCCGGCTCTATCGAATTATAAGACGTTGTCACGTCAAAAAAAATTTGGCTTCGAAAATGACTAAAATTAGGCTACAGAAATATTTTTATTAGATTTGTCGTGAATTTGAAAAGCTGTTGATTTTACTGTTTCACATAATGATCCAGTCATGTTTTTGTTTTTGGTATCAAGCTGAAATTTATATCGAATACTCAAGTCTACGGTCCCTTGATGCTGTGAAAAAGTCAAACTCACAAGCCAACGCATCAAAAGATACAGCTGTAAATGCTGAAAATTTTCGCAAATTTCGACATTTACATGGAACTCAAAACCTACAGGGTACTTCTCATGAACACAGAGCCTTGAAATTTGGTAAAAGTAACGTCTTATAACACAAATAAAGGAAAAATTGCTAGAAACATAAATTTTTAAGTTACAACATTATAAAAAAATAGGTTTGTTCGGAGCCCTCGGAGCGCGAGTCCGACTCGCACTTGGCCGGTTTTTTGCTTTACAGTTTGCAGTTAATAAATAAGGTTTAAGTTTATATGTGATATTATGATAACAAGGTACTTTTAAAAGACTGATAAATAAAGAGAAGTATTGAAATTTTGTTTCTTTATTAATTTAATAAAATAAGACACTAGCCGCGTAAAATAAAAGGCCCATCAGGTACTTTTACAGTTACTTTTGTTTTATTTTGTATTTTTTTCCCAGGTATTATAAAAGAACCAGGTAACCCGGTTCTACCCGGTTCTGAGCTCGATTTGGAACCGGGTTTCAGAAACTTGGAACCGGACTCGGTTCTGCATGCCCTAGGTACAACACCTATACCTACCATTATACTATAACTTTTGTATTGTTAACCTTAAAACAAGATAAATTAATTCTTCAAACATATAACTAGACATCGATATTCCAAGAAACCACCAGGTACACTAAATAAGTACGAAAGTTGAAGTTTCAAGGGATTTCAGAATGCTAGCAATAAATTGTCAGCAAATATAAGTGTCGCTGGTATCGCCGCTTCTGGCGCTTGTCATGTAAATAAGGTTCTGTGGAGAAATGCGAATCATTTCCATTTTTAGTGCTAGATGCTATAATATGATATTATACTGCTGTTAGGGCTGTCGCGCTTGCATTAATGTGTTGTAAGGATAACCCTTAACACTAATTTAAATCGTTATATTATATAATAATGATAAAAGGGGCTAGATTTTTGGATTGGACTTTAAATGGACAGACTTTAGAAATTAAAGACTTTTTAACGGATTTTAAACGCGATTTATTCATTATATTATTTTCCCGACGTTTCGAACACTTTACAGTCTCCCCTTGACCACGCTCGCTGTAAATTGTTCGAAACGTCGGGAAAATAATATAATGAATAAATCGCGTTTAAAATCCGTTAAAAAGTCTTTAATTTGCTAAATGTATAATACTCGCGTAAAATCAAACACTAGAAAATACTATGTGTACAGAATTTCTTAAATAGAGTACCTACTTTCTTGATTATTCCATAATATTTACCTTATAAAATACTAGTTTGTAACTTATAATAGAAATATGGAATCAAAATTATTATGACTCGTAACAACACATTTTTCGCTTAATAACCGAATACCATTTAACATCATCCGTACCATATTATTATAATGGCCTTTAATTATATGGTATTATTAAGAACTCAAAGACAGTTTGCATTCTTTGTCGGAAATGATCAATTTACAAAAATATGTATATTTTTTCTCTGAAACGAACTTACAAACTCGAAATATGTATGATACAAATTCTCCTTACAAAGTACCCTTGAACAAATTTCTTCTTACTTAATAAATGACTCCGTACTTCATATTTTCTTCGAATTTTCTGGTACACTTAACAGGAATATAATATTTCGAGGAAGTACGTTTATTCCTTCTGAAGGGAAACAACCCTATCGGGATCTTGAACGTGCTTATAATATTCTATTTTGGTCTTACCAATTATAAGAATTGTCGTTGAAAACTTTTCTTGTGATGTTCTTTCAAGTGTAAGTGAAAAGTAGTCAATATTTTTTTTTTGTAATTTTAGGCTGGACGTTAAATAAATAAACGTGTGTTGTATTATTATTATTAACAAAGCATTTAAGATATAATTGACGAGCGTTCTCTGCCTTTCTTTTGAAAAATTAACAGGAAAATATGATTTTTTTTAATTGTATTAAAACTATATTTGTGTCTGAGTAAAAAGTAGGGGTTTCTTATTGAAGAATTTAAGTCCTAAATATACAGATATTGCAATAAAAATTGATAACCGATTTTAAAAGTGGAGTCGTTTCTATTTTTAACCGACTTCTCCAACAAACTTTTCTTGTCTTCTTAACGATTGTTTTTCTTCGAAGTCTGCCACAAACTGCAACTGTTTTTTTTTCCGTAGAGTACATACATGATATTATGGCCTCACAAATAAAACATTATTACCAGATCCTGGATTTTGTACAGCAAAAAATATACCATATTCCAAGAACATAATTAAAACACACATTTTACTACGTGGGCTGACATCTAAAAAGTTCAAGAAGGCAGCAAGCGTTAACGTTCTTATTATTTCACGCCAGAAATGTTCAGGTAAAGCGAAATGTTATGAAAGATAACATCATCCCGTAAAGTATATGTAGTTAACATAGAACAACAAACTAAATTACCTCCACCTTAGTACCAGATGTTCTATATGGTAATTACGGGAATTCTAGGGTCCAAAGAACAAAAGCGAGTCGGCGGAGACGCCTAAAAACTAATTGTATTTAAATTGTAGACGCACAAGTAATGCCTAAATTGCTTGGGTAAAACAAAACATTATTTAGAGGAGTAATTAATGTTCTGCTATCAATAAAAAGTTGCTTCATGTACTTCATTTATCTAAAACATAGGCTTTGTTTTTAGAACAGTCGCTTTGTAGAAAATTGTAATAGAATTAATCAGTTTCAAAGCAAACGTGTTTATTATTAACTTTATTTTATCTACAACTAGGTTTCCGCCCGCGGCTTCGCCCGTGCAGTCAAAGAAAAACCCGCATCTTTTCCGTTCCCGTGGGATTTCCGGGATTGCATCATTTTCCCGGGATAAAAAGTAGCCTATGTCCTTTCTCGAGTATCAAAATATCTCCATACCAAATTTCGTGAAAATTGGTTCAGTAGTTTAGGCGTGATTGAGTAACAGACAGACAGAGTTACTTTCGCATTTATAATATTAGTATGGATTAGGTACGATATTACGTGTATTATACAATATCTGAATATTAAAGCAAAATTAAGTTTTGAAATAAAACCGATCTTTTTTACAATAAATCATTAGCTACATCATTCATAATCGTATCATATTTTCAATAAGTAATTTTATAATATTTATTTAATGTTACTATTCCACAACACATCTAAATAACATTGTTAACCTCCCTATACTATACAACATAGTAACATCTGACCTATATTACCTAACCAAAATCCAAATTTCTATTTACCAACCCGAAGCAAATTTCCTGAAGATCGGATCAGCGATACCAAAGTCATCGACTGTTACACGTGCGTCTAAGTAAACAAACAAACCCTGGAACTCGTGCTTTGTTAATTAATTAACCGGGATTTGTATTGTTATAAGCTATAAGGTAAAAATCTGAAAAGTAATTAGCACAATGGTATTGTTTTGCGTATTGCTCTGTGTTTATGAGACCGGAACATTGTTCAGAATCTCGTAAAATGATGAATTTTGACGACTATATAGAGACCATTAAAAA
Organism: Colias nastes; assembly: GCA_907164665.1. Classification (NCBI taxonomy): domain Eukaryota; kingdom Metazoa; phylum Arthropoda; class Insecta; order Lepidoptera; family Pieridae; genus Colias; species Colias nastes. The sequence continues at coordinate 4,531 of CAJQZM010036698.1, forward strand.
GTAGTGAATATACTTGATCAATCAGTTTTTAAAAGGCTCACAAATCTTCTCCGTAAAACTATGGTCTATTTTTACAGCAATAAAAATTAATTTAATATAAAATCAAAATAAGTAGGCTAGGGAAAACTAAACTAAAACCGCTTTCACTTAGCTATCCGATAGGGAATTCATATCAAGTTCGCGAGTAAAAACTTTTTGATGAGAGGCAATTTCGGCTACTTCGGCGGTGGAAGTTTGCGAACTTCACACAAATTATACTAATCGCACGTCATCCTTAACTTTGGAAGGACCCTACATTTATCAATATCTTAGGGCTACAATATTGTGACGTAGGATGATAGAGCCGAACCTTAATCACAGATAATATAATACTACTAAATTTCTGTCCGTTTTCAAAGAAAAACCCGCATAGTTTCTGTTCCTGTGGGATTTCTGAAATACAAAGTAGCATTCGTCTTATTCCGGGTCTTCATCTACCTACATACCAAATTTCATTGTAATCGGTTCAGTAGTATTTGCGTGAAAGATTAACAAACATCCGTCCATCCTCACAAACTTTCGAATTTATAATATTGGTAGGATACTGGTATACTATTTTATCTACAGATATCTACGTACCTACTCGTATATCGGTATAAATCACGAAAAATGTATTCTTGCATTAAATTTTTGCTATGCTCTTCTAACAATTATAGCCACGCTTTACAAAGTTAGTTTTTTATTGTATTTCAAATTTTAAACAGGTTTCGATATAATAATCAAGCAATATATCAAAATGTAAGTTAGAAAAGCAACTTCGCTACATATTATAAAACAAAGTCGCTTTCTCTGTCCCTATGTCCCTATGTCCCTTTGTATACTTAAATCTTTAAAACTACGCAACGGATTTAGATGTGGATTTTTTTTAATAGATAGAGTGATTCAAGAGGAAGGTTTTAGTATATAATTTATTAGGTTTTAGACAAAACGGGCGAAGCCGCGGGCGGTAAGCTAGTGTTCACTATTTCATCTATAGTAGTAAGTAGTAATATATTTCTTGATATGAAGCTTTTAAGGTAGGTATGTGATGGAGCTAGCCAAAAAACCTTGATATTTCTTTCACAAAATTTCTGAAGATAAAGAACACAATATTTTGTAACTTACCTTAACATCAATATAAATTAAGTATACACTATACATACAAAATCAGTTTTGATGATTACGTTTCTACAAATGGTTAGTCTCTCATTTCATTCTGAACTTTATACCACAGTTGTAAAACTCATTTTCAATTGATACCTTACCTTATGTAAAATTTTATCCAATGAACTGGCAAAGTCTTAATTTAGCAATTATATGTATACGGAAAGTGGAAGATTAACATATAAATACCATTTAGAATTAAAGCTCCTGTTTTTAAGAATGACAATTAAGATTCAAATCATGACGTGGACGTTTTAATAAAAGAAATTTCCTCATAAATTAAGTTGGCAACTTGTTATTTTGTAGCGAAGACAAAGTTTCTCAACAAATTAAAGTTCACGGTAAGGGGAGGGGGGAGGGGATTCAATTAGTTTTTTGCAAGGCTAGAAAGCAATCGATAGGTACTTATGATCTCCTGGTGATTGAATGAAAATAGCAATGATGTAGGAGACAAGGAAGTGGTTTTGTATTATTTTTAAAGCATTTAATCGAGTTAAAACAGTTATATTATATTGATACAACTTGAAAAGAAAGACTAGCACATGCTTCTAGCATCGGTTAAGTCATCCGGTAAAACTTTTCTTATACCAACTGAAACATAATATTATCTATACTAATATTATAAAGCTGAAAAGTTTGATTGTTTGTTTGTTTGAACGCGCTAATCTCAGGAACTACTGTTCCGATTTGAATAATTATTTCGGCGTTAGATAGCCCATTTAACGAGGAAGGCTTGAGGCTATAATATCATCACGCTAAGACTATCAGGAGCGGAGCAATGCAGGTAACACCGCGGGGCACGGCTAGTAAAAATTAAAATGAATAATAATTAATTTTATGCTAACTAAAAACCTAACAATGCATTCTGCTAATATTGTAAATACGGAAGGATATAATAATATGGATGACTGATCGGATCTGTAAAATATTATTTGGTTCAGAGTTAGATTACTGTCTTGATTAACATATTGGTTACTTCTACGGCATACACGTGAGTGATGCTGCAAATCCCAGCTTGTCATTAGTAGATAAATAATACCTATATACAAAATTAAAGAAAACGACAACAATTACAATACCCTGTAGTTAAGTGTTAGTACATGGTTAGTACCTAAACCTTACTAGTAACCTTACTCAGTATACAATACGATTATCCTTAATTGTTTTGTTTTGTCAAAGAAATCCAATATTCCCACAAATAAAGAAACTCAGCATCGTCAAAACGTAGCAATTATTTTCTTAGATAAAGTAATCATTACGAAAAATAATATAATATTGTTATTATAATGAAAAAAGTAATTAAAAGCAATTACACATACCTACCACAAATACTCTGTTCTGTTTGAGTAGATTATATCTTACTAGCTTACCGCCCGCGGCTTCGCCCGCTTTGTTTAAAACCTAATAAATTATATACTAAAACCTTCCTCTTGAATCACTCTATCTATTTAAAAAAACCGCATCAAAATCCGTTGCGTAGTTTTAAATATTTAAGCATATATAGAGACATAGGGACAGAGAAAGCGACTTTGTTTTATACTATGTAGTGTTATTACGATCTCGTTTCACGGTGAGCGGTCCCGACCCATTGTCTTTCTGAATTGTTTTAACAGATTTATGTATTGTATTTGTAAGCAAAATAATGTCAAATGTTTGATCGTTTATATCGGGTGAAAATGGGATACGTGGGTTTTAGGTCAAAGGTGTTTTGTAAATTCAAGAGGATTATTGAGTTTAAGAACGGTGGAACTTTTAATAAGTTGGGAATGAGGTGTTTTAATTTTTAAGGACTTAAAACTTTGATTTGCTAATTATCGAGTATATTAATTAAAAGACTTTGTTTATTTTATCAATCGTATTGTATCTCGGAAATGTCTACAACTTTTTTTTATTTTTCTAGTATTTTAAATTAAAATGAAGACATAATATATGAATTGTCCTTTTTATACAATATAATGTATTACCTAATAGCAATTATAGTTTATGCACTTACTCTAATTAATTCCCTATTAAAATTGCATTTTTCTATCTACAAAGCGATGGACTTTCAAAAACGACGTCATTAATAACTAAAAGGTACATTCTTACTCCTAACAAGTAACAAAACGCGAAGTCACTAGAACCAAATAAAAGGTGTTATTCCAAGGCCTGGGATTAAGTTTGTTTTTCAAGACGCGCCTAATCTATAGCCCGATCAACCGTTAAGATGGGTATTTTCGAGGACCGTAAGTTACCGGCCTTATTTGGGTTTGAAGTATAATTTATTGTCTTCAATTCGATCGAAAGGAAAGGTTGCGCTATAAATTGGACGCAGCTGTGTTACGGACATAAGCTCAGAATTAGGCAACAAAAGAGCCGATTTGCGAATGTTCACCTCGATTTGTTATAGCTACAAAAATTTCCGAATGCCCACGTTAATTGAACGTCGGTTTCAATTGATTTGTGGCTGAGTATTGGCTGCGTGGGTTTTACTTTTTTTTTGGTAAATCTTTTAATGTGATTATGAATGTCAGATCCGACGCACGAACGCTAATTTGCATTTGTCTGGTTGCCATTTTTCAAAAATCTTTTTGCGTGATGCATTTTTATTTTAAACCCCTTTTACATTGTCGTTTTTCATAAGCAGTACTATGGTGATATTTTAATACACTATTTTAAAGACTTTTAGGATATATAAAATGGAATGGATTTGAAGGTAGTTTCAGTAATTTGGTTCATAATTGGATAAAACGTTAAAAAAGAGCTATCGTTCAAATAACGGAGTATGTTTCCGCATACCTATACAGAATATTGAAGCAGAGAATTGTATCGCTCATAAATAGCAACCGATTCATCCAACATAACAAATGGCTCTCTATGAGTAAATATTTATCTTCTATATGACGTTAGCCTTAAAATTCGACGCTAGATCTTGAGAAATAACCGACTATTTCACTACCAAATGATTGCGTGTCACAAAGCCAAATCTATAACATATTGTGATATTTCCATACGACAGGCGAAACGCTTACATTATTGACAGATAGAATGTTGCAATTGTTTGACATTCGAGAGTCTTCCATGCGATATTGGCAGGCCATTTGACACGTTTGTGTTGTTATATTATGTTTATATCGTTTACTAGCTGCCCGCGGTTTTATCTGCATTGCTCCGCTTTTATTATCTTAGTTAATATGATGATGATATTATATAGCCTCCTTCGGTCTATCTATCTACAATTAAATGAAATTTGAATTGCAAACGATAAAATAGTACAGTCGCGAACTATTAGCTCCATTACTTATTTATCTGTTAACTGTCGTAACAAGCTCCATTCAATGATTGCATCACTGTTATTACTGTTGTCTTTATTCAATCAAATAGAAGTTCTAACTACTTTATTTCATAGATGTATGCATTGCATACACCTATACTTCTATACTAATATTATAAAGCTGAGGAGTGTGTTTGTTTGTAACGCGCTTATATCAGGATCTACGTGTCCGATTTGACAAAATATTTATCTGTTTGATATTGTATTTACCGAAGGCTATATATACCATCACGCTAAGACTAATAGGAGCAGAGCAATGCGAGTAAAACCACACGCACATCTAGTATAACAATACATGCTGAATTATTAATATTATTTTCAACTTTTCAGCTTATACGAAAACTTAAGTAATAAAATCCTACCTTTCGACCGCCTATTGGATCCACAAAAAGGCAACCTAACCTCGTGAAACTAACGTTCCTTCAATCGTTTTAAAATGTTCCCGTTCAAAATTCCAAAAACCCGCATGTTGCATACAAACTATGCAACCAAGCGTAATGTATTGATTTTATAGTTCCTCCTCAAAGTTTGCTATTGAATATCATAGTTGCACTTTGTTAAATTTGTAGCCTGTTGTAATAATTGTTGGTTTGGTAAGTTGGAAGTTTCTGGAAATTTATACGATGCCATACGATTAACTATATAATACTGCGTAAGGAAATGTAATAAGGGTATTTTATAATCTACTCATTATTAATATAAACCATCTGGAACAGACTAGTTACTATCTAAAGAAATCTGTACCAAATTTCATACAGACCAATCAGCTGTTACATGATAGGGTAACAAAAATACATTCTTGAAAAATTTCGCGTTTTGTAATATTAGTTTGAAGGGCTTTCATAGCGTATCTTATTCTTCACATTTAGCTCTCAATGTCTTGATTTAATAGTTATATTAATAGAACACTGTTAAGTCTGCCGCTTAATAAACTATATCTAAGTACTGTGTTTTGTGTAAAAACAAAACTTCCTTTTGTTATAGTTATATTGAAGAGTTAAATAAATAAAGAAGGTTTTCATACATGTATTATCATTAAAAATAACTATAGGTTTACCAACAATTAAAACTATATTATGTGTAATCGTATATCTTTACAAAATCACGAAATAAATACGCTATCAATCGCACACGTAATTATATAAAAGCTATACAAAATTCCAGCGGTATTATCGCTTTCACAATTTAAAACAAAAATTGACGAAAAATATTCAGCGCTGTTTTCGCTGCAATTACATTTCGCTCCCTTGGTGTTTAAATAAGGACGATAATTACAATTTTAGTTGAGTAAATTTAATTGTATGCTTTTGGCACGAAATGTACGGGATTACACAATGGAATAATTTGATAATATGAACACTTTTTTTAACACTTACTGCAAGGCTGTTGCCGCTCTTTCTAATTTTGTTGTACTCCAGAGATATTCTAAAATTTTTGTACCTACTTAAAACATTTTAATCCCCTTAATTATACATTATTATTTGGAGAAAAACTTAAACTAATTTGAAGGTTTGCATGTAACAATTTAACACAATCAAAAGCAATCTGACAGTTTAAAAAATATAGATTTGAAGTCCAAACTCCGACGCAATTATTTACGGGTTCGAAAAACAGATAAAAAACACTAGAGAAGAACTTATAAATATTAATGTTGACCTTAGGTAAAACAGTATGAAGATGTCCTAACACTAACCAATTGCTATATGTAAACCATGAATATATGTAGGACAAGAATAATCGATTCATATGGGTTAGATAAATTTGATAGTATTGTAGGTAAAGCCTGGAAAATTGGGGTTTATCGTGTATGGACTGAGGATTATTCAAACTAAAAGCCGAACTCTTGGCTTTTACCTTTGAAACTAGATAAGTAATCCTAATACTCGATAATTAATACTGAAGTATGAGAGGGTTGTTGTGTATGTGTTACTCTTTGTCACAAAGATTAATCAAAAAATCAGAATAGATAACTTGCGAGCGAATACGTAGGTCGTTTCTAGTTGTACATAATATAAATAAGACTGAAATTGTAATTGCAATTTACATCTTTACAATTATTGTAATTTATTAATTTTAATGAAACTTTTATTAGAAGATACTTTACTTGTGAGAGCACTATTAAATAACCAGATAAATTATGTTTAATATTAAATTATTTATTAAACTGGTCATGAGGTATAGAGGGAGGGCAAAATATTAGAAGAATAGAATTAGAAAAATAGTTCGGAAAGACGCATGGTCGAATCCCGCCTCGTGATCGATTTATTTTTATTCTTTAAAAATGACGCTCAACGGTTGGTTTGGCTTCGTGTAACATACTTCGGTATTAGATAGAATCTTGAGTCCTCGGTTCGATCCCACGTAATACCAAATAAATTTTTCTTTTTTTTTTTTATCATCTACTTTAACAAGAACTTACATAATCTTTTACCGAATATAAGGATAAAGAGAGGAAAAAAAGAAAAAAATATATTTAATAATAATATTATAGTTAAACAAAGTAAATTAAATATGGCCTCTAGTAATAAAGGTCTCTTGTGTTGTGCATGCCCAAATGTCATTAGTGGTCTCGAATACCTATCTTGTCTACACTGCACAAGTCGTTTCGATCTGTTGTGCGCTAACATCCCCCTTAAGAAATTCAACTTAATGTCGGAATCGCAAAAAAGGGGATGGATTTGTCAGGCATGCCGCAATAAAAAGATTCCTAGAGGTGACAATTCAAATACCCCGGTTCGCCCAAATGCACTTACACATAAAAGTACAAGCTCTTCAGATGACGAGCAAATAATTCAAAACAACATTACTCATCGAAAGAAATCGGCGCAGAACCAATCTAAGTCAACAATTTGTGATCCGAACTTATTATCCTTAATAAAAAGCGAAATTCAATCAGCAGTGCATGAGGCTGTTAAAGCATCAATCGATTCTTATATATCGAAGGAGTTAAATGGGATCAGAGACCAATTATCAGTTTTAAATGACTTTCAAAAGACTTTAGATTTCTTATGCGCCGACTATGACCAATTAAAGTGTGAATTTAAACACATTCAAGATACTACTTCGATTTTGAAAAAAGAGAATTCTGTATTGCAATCTAATGTCAGCGATTTATCAATGCGCATTAATTTATTAGAACAACATGCACGTGAGAATAATGTGGAGGTGAACGGACTGCCTGAAAATAAAGCCGAAAACTTAATTTCTGTAATGAAGCAGCTTTGCTCCATCGTTTCCTACCCAATTCAGGAATCCGACATTATAACATGTACACGCGTAAGAAAACTCGACGATTCTAATAAAAGACCGAGATCTATTATTTTTAAGCTCCGTAGTACACACGTTCGAGATGGAATAATATCAGCTGTGTCAAAGTTTAATAAAAACACACAAAACGATCGTATTAATTCTAGTTTGTTGGGTTATGGTGGAAATAAAACTCTTATCTATGTGTCGGAACATTTATCTCAATATTATAAGTCCCTTCATGCTAAAACACGCCTCGTTGCAAAGGAAAAAGGTATAAAATTTGTCTGGGTAAGAAACGGGAGAATTTTGACCCGGAAGGATGAGCGATCTCAACCCATACAAATTAAGAACTTCGAATCTCTTAACAAATTATAATATATAGCCCTAGGAAAAAGTCCGATATTCAATATTTTACCATTCAATATATATTATCAAAATTTTCGAGGTATGAAAACTAAACTAGATGGTATAAGGTTAATGTCACTGCAAACCGAATACGACATAATTATTGGTACGGAAACTTGGTTGGATTGTTCAGTATTTGATAATGAGATTTTAAATGAAAATTTTAATATATATAGAAGAGACCGGCAATCTACGGCATCTATAAAGACGAGAGGTGGTGGTGTTATTATAGCTATATCTAAAGAAATTCAATCTGTTCGTATGCGTCACCTTGAAAGTGTATATGAAGATTTATGGGTTTCATTGAAATGCATATCGGAGGGCAAAACTAGGGATATCTTACTATGTGCTGTTTACTTACCTCCTCCAGTGTGTTCTTATGTAGTAGATGGTATTTTGGAAAATATAAGTAATGCTATACAATCGCATCCATGTGAATCAATAGTTATAGGGGATTTTAATATGGGATTTATTGACTGGACGGTGGAATCAGATATGTATTTACGCCCGTGCAACTATGATACTTCATCTGGCTTGTCTCTAGTCGATTTCATGTCTCAAAATGATTTACTCCAATTTAATAATGTTAAAAATCATAACCAGCGAATTTTAGATTTAGTTTTTGGCCGAAATTGTCAGATTGAAGTATCAAAGGTTTCTGTTCCCTTAGCTAGATTAGATCCTCATCATCCGGCAATTCAAATTAATGTAGCATTATCTAAATCTAAATATTTAATAAACAAACCATATGCAAGTCGAAAATTTTTTAAATCTGATTATTATTTGATTAACTCCAAGCTGTCAGAGATAAACTGGGAACAGGAATTGGTTTCGTGTAAAGATGTCAATGCTATGGTTTCAAAGTTTTATAGTTTGATCAATGATGTAATTAATCTTCACGTTCCCAGCCACAAAACAAAAAGCCGAAAATATCCTATTTGGTATAGAAAGGATCTTATTAAGCTAATCTCTGAAAAAGATAAACTCCGTAAAAGGTTTAAAATCTATAAAAATCCTAGGGACAATCTAGAAGTCAGCATCCTGAGTAAAAGAATTAATAAATTAATTAAATCTCAATATAAGGACTATATAACTAGTATAGAAGCTTCAATAAAGCATCATCCTAAAAAATTCTGGACGTTCATTAAAAGTCGTAGGGGTTGTTCGTCGACTTTTCCCTCTAGGATGAAATTAGGAAATTTGTCTTCCGATACTGGACCTGGCATTTCCGAGCTCTTTGCTTCTCATTTTAATTCAATATTCTCATGTAGTGACCAGCAGGTATTTACCGCGGATAATGATATATATTCACAATTCTCCATATATAATATCGAGGTAATTGAGAGCCATATTCTAAAATTGCTCCGTTCCCTCGATCCTAGTAAGGGCGCAGGACCGGATGGAATCCCGCCATTTTTTATTATTAAAACCAGCCATAATCTTTCCTTTCCGCTCAAAATCATATTTCAGAAATCCCTAGAGTCTTCGATTTTTCCAACCGCGTGGAAGACAGCAAATATCGTCCCTATTTACAAGAAAGGCGATAAAGATGATGTCAAGAATTACCGTCCGGTTTCTCTACTAAACACTTTCTCAAAAATATTTGAACGTTTGGTACTATCCGCCGTTACTCCATACTTTAGCAACCTTATCAATGATTTTCAGCATGGATTTTGCAAAAATCGGTCGACAGTGTCAAATTTACTGCACTATTCAACATATATCAGCGAATGCTTAGATAGAGGCTCTGAAACGGATGCCATATACACAGACTTCAGCAGTGCATTTGACAAAGTCGATCATACAACACTGTTGGTAAAATTGAAGAATTATGGCTTCCACGGAACTCTCATCCAATGGTTTCATTCTTATCTTCACCATAGGGTTCAAAGGGTGACCATGGGTGGATTCAGGTCTCGTGAATATATTGCGACGTCAGGGGTTCCCCAAGGGTCACACCTAGGCCCGACTCTCTTCTTAATCTTTATCAACGACATATCTAACTGCATTTGTTATAGTAATTGCTCAATCTTTGCCGATGACCTAAAACTTTATCGTAGTGTGAACAATTCTGATGACGCATATCTTCTGCAACATGATATAAATGCTATTCAAGTCTGGTGTAGGAATAATAAAATGGAGATTAACGCTGACAAGTGCCTTCACATAAAATTTTCTAGAAAAAAGAATTCTTTTAATTCAGCTTACACGATTAATCAAAAACCTGTTAAGAGTCCTAAACGATTTTAGAGTGATTTTTACTTGTTTCTGTAATTCTTTAGAAGCTCGTTTAACAAAACTAAATTAGTAACAATGTGTGATGATATCTTAAATTAAAGATTCATTCAATATCTAAAATACGTTCGAGACAATTTATTGATATTCATTGTCCAGTTTGTTTAATAGCCAATAACCTGAGGCGTGTTTCAATTTTTTCCATGCGGGACGTTCGTGTCTTTGTAGTTTACACGGAATTTAAAAGAAGAAGTTTTCATATAAAATATACAACAGTAAAGACACTGAGACATCCTAAAATATGTTCGAGGCAATTTATGTACTTTTATTGAAAAATTCAAAGAACATCTAAGTTAAAATAGCCTTACTTTGATGAAATTTTATGCGTATATGGCGTCGAATTTCTAGTTCTTACAAAAGAGTTAAAAAAAAATAAAAAATACACACTAAATGATAGGTTAATGCTTAAAAATTTGCAATAAAAAAAATACATATTATATGTTTTATGAAAGAAATGGAATAATTTAAAGTTCTTTAGAATTTTCGATTATATACGGGAGCGCAAACGTTGTTACGGCAGATCTATATAATCGAATATTCTAGAGAATTTTAAATTATACCATTACTTTCATAAAACATAGTAGTTAGTTTTTTTAAACGAGCTCCTAAAGAATTAAAGAAACAAGTCAAAATCACTCTAAAAAGCGATACGGCCTCTTAAGGAAGTGTCAGTAGTTCGTGATCTAGGTATATTATTTGACAAAAAACTAAACTTTTCAAAGCATATTGATCATATATGTTCTAAAGCTTGGCAGATGTTAGGTTTTATAAAACGAAATACAAAAGATTTCAGAAAAGCAAGTACGATAATTTGCCTATTTAATGCCCTAGTACGTAGTCATTTGGAATATGCTAGTACGATTTGGAATCCGCATTATCAAATTCATATAGGCCGCATTGAACGCCTACAGAAAGCTTTCACAAAGTACTTAGCTTTTAAGGATCACCGTATTTCGGTTAGGGCAGATTACAGAGATAGACTGGATCATTTTAAATTGGGCTCATTGGAGAATCGCCGTCATTTACTTGATTTATATACATTGCATAAAATTATTCATGGGAACCTTAGCTCTAACCTAATTATGTATTTGAATTTGTCAGTTCCACGCTCTATTCCACGTTACGGTGTTTCTAGTACTTTCTGCCCAAGTCTATCCCGTACTAATTTAAAAAAGAATAGTCCATTTAATAGGCTAATGAAAACGTACAATAGTGTTACCAATAAAAGAAATAGCTTACAACATAGTAATAACGTTGACATTGACATCTTTCACGATAATTTTTATAGTTTTAAAAATAAGTTTATTCAGTGACTGTTTTGGATTTTTGATGTATTTGACATATTTTCTTTTATGTGTTTTTATTTTGTATTGTATGTGTTTTAGCCATTTTTTAATTGAATTTTACATATTTTTTTTTTTTTATTTCATGGATGTATAAAATTTCAAAATTTTATTCATGTTATTATTGTAGTATTAATTTTATGTATTCTTGATAAATTTTTAATTGTGTAATGAATTTTATGTTTTTAAACTTATTTCTTTTTCAATGGATGATAAATTTGATTAAATATGTATTTTTAGACTTAAAACTGAAAAATTTTAAGACCTGTTTTTTTATAATTGTTGTATACGCCTGCTTTATGGCCAATTCAGTTTAGGAAATTATGATTAATGTACTTCTGTAAATTGTATTAATTGAGTCATTATTGGTGTGTCTAATAAATAAATAAATAAATAAATAAATAAATGTCTCATTAGATAGCATTTGAATCAAATTAAGCTGGACATATTAAAATATTCATATTACATTATATTATTCGTTATATCTCGAGAAGACAGTTCTGTAAACATGAATGTTATTGAATGTTAACAATAGAAATATAAAGAAACTTTACATTCAATATAATTTGAAAACTGCGCTTCAGTAGTTTCCACCCTTTCATTTCAGCAAATTGAGTCAAAGTTATTGACGATAGCTATTTTTAGGTTTTATTCGACGACAATATTAAATTATTATTATTACTCAACTATTATACTTTTGAAATATTTATAAATACATACGTCATCCTTACTTAATATTATAAATGCGAAAGTGTCTGTTTGTCTTTCATTTACGTCGCACCAGAGCAATTTTATGATATGATTTTTCTCTCTGGAAATAGTAAGAAGGCCAGAGGCATTAAATCATGTTGGTCTAATTGTCTAAGATCAGAGGTATAGGCTGGAGGTGGAACATCTCATTACCATGAAAATTTCCCATACAAATGTGGGTATAGGTGAGCGGGCGAAAAACTAGGGGATACATTATAAACCAACACATTAAATTATACAGTACATTAATAATTCAGCTGTCCTGTCCAATACTCTTATTACTACGTACATATTCACAACATAGTCCTCTCCAGTTAAAACTAGATTATATTCTTTACACCTGATTTAATATCAAATAACATACAGTAACAAATTCAAATCCCGCGCGATCTATTCAACAGCATCGTTAGAACTGTAAGTAGCTCCAACAATTGACCTATTTTTTCAACACACGACTAATGAAGTTTACTTTGAGAGACGAGGATTCGTAATGAGAGGACGTTCGACTGGGAATCCCGATTGCGAAGGTTGTTTTTTTTAAGCGATAGTTTGATTAAAGAGGATAAACGTTGGCTTAAATTCTTCCGGATTGTGAGGATTACGTTCATAATTCCTGGGTTCAGTTCTATCGATTAGTTTGAAGTCAGCAGTTTGATAATCTGTACTATAATATTATAAAGCTGAAGAGTTTGTTTGTTTGTTTGAACGCGCTAATCTCGGGAACTACTGGTCCTATTTGAAAAAATTATTTCGGTGTTAGATAGCCCACTTATCGAGGAAGGCTTTACGCTATATAATATCATCTCGCTAAGAACAACAAGAGCGGAGCACTGCGGGTAAAACCGCGGAGCACAGCTAGTTAATTATAAGGGAGTGGGAGGACGTAGTTTAATTATGGTTTTAGCATAGTTTGCTTGCAAATTACAGATAATTTTACTAATTATAATAAATTAGTTGTCAATACTGAAAAATAATTAGCTTCAATTAGCCTTAAGCGCATCACACACGGTGAAGATACTATAATATTTTATGTTAAGATTCTCTAATATAAAATATTACAGTATCTTAAGGTATCCGGTATCAGCGTTCTGACCATCATTTTTCTTTTTGTCATTGCGTACTAAGACCCCTGTAGAACCGCCATCCTGTTACAAAGACTAGAGATACTGACACAAAATTTCGGGTCATTTGTAACAGGATGGCGGTTCTACAGAAGTCTTAGTACGCAATGACAAAAAGAAAAATGATGGCCAGAACGCTGATACCGGATACCTTAAGATACTGTAATATTTTATATTAGAGAATCTTAACATAAAATATTATAGTATCTTCACCGTGTGTGATGCGCTTAACTCTGTAGTAAATTTATTACTATCGATAGTTTGATTATAGTATAACATTTTAATAAATAAATATTTCACAGAATTATAAAGATCACAATATTATTTTCGTGAAAAGTCATTATTTATAATATTATATTAATTAAAACTCGGAATGGAAAATTAATTGAAATTTGTCATTTAATTACCATGTCCCATAACTTTGACGATAATGCAAGCAAAAGAGCATACGGGTGTTGTTTATACTATAAACTCAGGTATTTTGAAATAAAATCGAGAAAATGGACAATTTAATTTGCATAAAATTGGTAAAGAAACTAACTATTATATAATACTAGCGGTCCGCCCCGGCTTCGCCCGTGGTACATGTTTACGTTTTCTCTCCATAAGAACCATCCTCGTACTTCAAGGAATATAATAAAAAAAGAATTATCGAAATCGGTTCGGCCGTTCTCGAGTTATGCGCTTACCAACACATTTTGCGATTCATTTTTATATTATAGATTATTTGTGACAGAAAAGTAATAAAATGTTGCGATGTTATAGGTAAAATAATTATCATTACTGTGTATTTATTTTGGTAACGACCGCTTATGAGCTAAAAGAAGAAAAATCTCTGGCAGGGTAAAAGTTTGCAGTTTGTGTGTTTGAACTTCTTTAGTTCTAGCACATGCTGATGTTATTGAGATATTTTCCTACGCTGATGGAAGCGTGATAATGTGCAAATAAAATAAAAATGACAATTAATTTATAATAATAAGTAAAGAATTGTGCATATTGAGGATATCAAAAGGCAGTTCCACACAGAGCGAGCAGCCCCGCGAAGCAATTGCTGCGCGAAGCAGCTCGGTCAGTGTGGACGTGGCTCAGCCGAGGAAAGCTCGTTTACCGCTATTTAAACAATAATCTATGATTCTATATGATCCATTCGTAACAATAATTCTCCATTTTAATTTTAACCTGCTAAGTTTAACCTATCACCCTGCTTCTGGTTGAATGGATGAATTTAAAACATACTATTCATAAATAACCTCCCCTTAAGGCAAGGTAAAATTCCATTTACATTATAATTAAGCAATTGGAGTTAATATTTCCCAATAATAAAGGTTGTATGATTTCTTAACGAGCGATATCTCGAAAGAGAAAGTTTATATTTATTCATGTTATGGATACATTAAATAGAAATAATTTCCCGCAATGAGCTAATTGAATTCGTAGTTAAGTACACATTTCTCAATAATACACCTACGTTAAAGCAATACACATCCTTATTTATGTTTCGATAACGTCGAATTTCCCATGAGAGAACTGGGGTCTATAATGAGAATTTGTTATGACTGTTTCTATAACAAATTAGATTGTTAGTCTTAATAAAGGCTTCGTTTGTACAACTCTTTATAGCTACGGGCTATGATTCTTATTGATTTCAGATACTGTTATACAATTTTGAAGATAACAACGTTTTCTATCTTTTGTAGGAAGGGGTATGTTTTTTATTTCGAAACGAATTCTACATTGTTACAATACCCTTAACGTGATTCGAACTGATTCCTAACTTCCTATTAGTGTTGTTAAAATATTGTTATTGTTGTTTATATATTGTTGGTAATAAGCAGATTATAACAACATAACATAAGTAGCGTTTAGCTACTATTATGTATTCTGTGACATAAGTATATTATGTTTTGTTTTTGCGTGAAGTTTTCCTGTCAGAGATGACTTGCTTACTTCCATTTCTACAATTTATTTAATGCTTCTTTTATTCTTTTGTATTTCATAAAAGCACATTTATAATAAATAAAAAATAAGTAATGGTGTTTCCCGGTTGATATGATAATATTGCGTATTCATAGAGCTTCAAGAAAAAAGCGTCTTTCCTTATAGCTTAGCAACACTCCCACACCTTTCCAAATTCAGTAGATGCTTATGGGCGTCGATCATCGATCACAAGCTCGGCTTACCGTTATTGTGTAATAAAATATATAAAAAAATAAGAATAGAGAGCGAATGAATAATTTGTTTTTGTATATTGAAAAGTAGCTGAAATATAGCCCTCGCCAATAAATGGCTTATTCAACACAATAACTTTGTTTTAATTGGAACCAGTAATTCCTGAGATGAACACGTTCATACAAACAAATTCTTCAGCTTTGTATTACTATTTTCTACATGTGAACTTATCAGGTATAATTAATAAGGTCGCGGAAGAATTCTAACCAATACCCGCGGCCCCATCATTAAAGCGGCTCGACGGAACACAGTGCAGGGGTTTTAGTCGGTAAGAATCCGACATAACCCACGGCTCCTTCCCCGGGGGCCGTGGGTATCTTTGGAAGATTTCCCCACTATAAAAAAAGGTATAATTAATAAAAATTACTAATCAGTTTCATGATTAATTTTGTGTTTCTAAGTACAAGCAGCATACAAAGTTGTCTTGGGTACCATTTATCCAGATACATTGTTACAAAGCAAAGCCGGAGGCAGAAACTAGACAAAAACAATTCCCAATACATTAATAAAGCTAATATTATTTACACGGGTCCAAAAGCAAACGAATCCATTACTTCTGTTTATTTTGCAAGCATAGTCTCTGATTTCTGTTTACGTTTGCTGATCATATTATATTGATCGTAACCTATAGCTTATTATAATTTATTCATGGGCCGTTACATGTAAGTTATGGTTACGTAAAAATTACTACGAAAGGTATCTCTGTTACCTGCGTGATAGAAAGGGTATGAGATAAAGTATGGCTAGTTTGTGCGTGTAGTTTGTAAAACTATTATCGTAGCAATATCATTTGTTTTTATTCATAATAGCGTAGCAATATTATAATTATAGAAAACCATATTTAACTTAATTACTCTGGTCTAAGGCAGTACAAACATGTATGCAAAATTAACTAAGGAAGATAAGATAGGAGAGTATATTAAAGGAAAACAAATAAGGAGCAATCATTCAAGTCACTAATTCTAAAATAACCCTTAAAAACTACATCGAAACTTTTTTTGAATTAGTGGCCAATTCATAAAAAATGTATAGAATACAAGTTGAAAAAGAAACAGATTGATACATAAAAACTTTAGTCTATAAAAAAGTTCTAGATACATTCTTTTACAGAATTGACTAGATTCAATTGGACTTTGAACACTTCTTGTAATGCTTTTAATTTTATTCCTCATTCAAATACAAAGACCATTTTAGCATAATATAGTTATAAAACCAGTATTGCTTCAAGTTTCAAAAGCGACGTAATCCCAAGGTCTTTAACGCACAATTTTGGGTCTAATTGAAGGTTAATGGTCTAGAAATATTGTAAATAGCTTGTAAATATTTTGGTACAAAAACTGGGCTAAACTCGTACATAATCTCTTTTTTAGGCTTAAGTTCTTAAGGAGCTATAAATAATATTTTATCCATACTCAGTAGGTAATAAGACAAAAATGCTTTCTATTACATTTTTATTAGATAGATCTGTTTAGAAATAAATTGACTACGATCAGTGTATACAACGTATTATTATCTATTACTTTGCTATAAGGTATATAATATATTGATTTGTTCCTCCCATATAATCGACTTGGGTTCTTTCTTTATATTTCAAATTGAATGGTAATATAGAAATTGTGTACTTACTTTATGCTTGTAAACTTTTCAGGCTCTATGTATATTAATGTTTTTCGATATACACGCTTAAACTTATGAAATTATTGTACCTATTGTCAATTGTACAAGATTTGATTTCAATTAGTTTCTTTTAAAAAGGTCAATATCGATACTAAAGTCACATACAAACATACAGGTGACGCTTTGAAGATGAAGCGTGTAAAAAAAGAAACTATGAATTGTATAAATGGATTATCCAGCTTAATACGAAACTTAAAACTAGACCAAAACTTTCGCAGGAACGTGTCGCAAGATTTAACTAGAGTTAGAAAAATAAGAATGAATCACGGCTATCTAAAATCTCTGGGCATGTCGTTTGAGCATTTGTGACGTGCCGGGAAACTAATATGGCTTCAAATGACATCCAGCAAGATACGAACGGTTAACTTTTTGTTTTGACTCTAACTGCAGCTTGGAACACTTCCAATGAAACATTTTTGATATTATTCGTGAATAGTGAGAAGTTTGGTGGAAATGTATTTGGAAATATATGTAACTCAACGGATTGTCTAAAGCAAAAAGCAAAAAGAATAGTAATACAAAGTATCAATGAAAAAAAAGTACGATAGATAAGGGAAGGAACTAAAGTAAGGTGGACGTTAGACGTTTAATGTAGGTAATGATTTTAACTTAATATAGAAAACAAGGGAAGGGAACAATTTGAATTTAATTGTTAGTGTTGTAAAACTATTTTAGCTCTTATACTGAATTGTTTATCGGTTATATTGATATTATTTTAACACAGAAACCGGAAAATACTTATCCCTATGATAGAAATAGTAAAACCAACATCTATTACCACCAAATACACATTATTTGATCCGTTCGTATAAATACGTATCTAAATCCACAAGAAATCCGACAAAGCTCATTTTAAAAGGTAATTCTTTGCCACATCTGTTCACTTCCCATACGATATGAAATGGTCTGGTCTGGAACCTTTAAGTTTTTCTGAGATATTGTATGATAGCGTAATGCGTTGGACGTTGCTTTTGTTGATGATATTGTTCAATAAATCTTACGGTACTTTGTGGGTATAATGTGTATATGTATTTCAAATTGTAGGACAAATATATGTGGTTGTGTGGGGTATTATAAAGTAGGACTGTGTTGAATTAAGTTTTTCTGAGATATTGTATGATAGCATAATACGTTGGACGTTGCTTTTGTTGATAATATTGTTCAATAAATCTTATTTTGTAGGTATAATGTCTATGTGTATTTCAAATTGTAGGACAATTTTATGTGGTTGTGTGGCGTATTATAAATTGGAGGGCTTAGAAATGGTAAGGAAAAGCTTTTTTATATAAGAGCCATTCGATCACAATAGTAGTGAAATACATAAACATTTAAAATTGTGTAACCGCTAAAGTATCTATCTATAAATGCATTCTAGGTTCTCTAAAACTTTCTACATCACGTTTTTTGATATAAGAGCCATTCGATCACAATAATTGTAGTGAAATATATAAACATTTCAAATTTTCTAGCCGCTAAAGTATCTAATAGATACTGATGCATCCTAGGTTGTCTCAAACTTTCTACATCAAAATTATCAAAAAATATCACAGGAAAAATACAATCATTAAAATGATTGTATTGTAGATTGTAAAACCTTTACAATTTAACTTCATCAGTCCCTTCCAATACAGTTACCGTACAATTTGTATCTCAAAAATGCCCGAAATTCTTACAAAAAACGAGACAGTACAAAAGTAATTAAGCAAGCCAGTTCTAGCCCGGGCAAGGCACGTTCGTTCATTAATATGCTAATACTGTAGCATCGACCGAATTGTTAAAAAGAAGCCTAACCCTTGGGACGTAGTTTATTTTGATACTTGTAATTGAAGATTCAATTAATATTGAGATTCTGTTGTGGATTGTTTGGAATTTAATTGTACGCCTGTAGACTTATTAAGACATCTTTTGTACTATAGATAATACAATTTATACCTCTACAATTATCTATACCTACCAATATTATAAAGCTGAAGAATTTGTTTGAACGCGCTAATCTCAGTCACTACTGGTCCAATTTGAAAAATTCTTTCGGTGTTAGCTAGCCCATTTATTCGAGGAAGGTTATAAAGGCTATAGATCATCACGATAAGACCAACAAGAGCGGAGTACCTACTGCGGATAAAACCGCGGGGCACAGCTAGTGTACTGATAAATGTAATGAAAAATTGTTAATTGAATAATGCTAAATTTATATCAAGTATGTTTGAGTGGGAGTTTTTATTTAATTTTGCAAGTTTATTTTAAGAAATATTGGACAAAGAACAAAATATTATGTTGTTATTTGTGTGTCTTCTATAATATTCCAATTACGTCATAGAGCTTTATTAAAATAAAGCATTTTTGAAGTGAAAACTTCTTTAGCGGCGTTGGGTATAAAATCTTAAACTCGCGTCAGGACACGTGGCCTGATCGAAAAAGCGTAAGACGGATTTTTTTTTTTTTTAGCCCTTATATTCCATGCGTAAGACGGATACCATTCCAAAATATCAAACATGCTGAACTGGTCCATTGAAAAGTTACATTTGGGGTTGCATTTTTTAGAGGACGCAATTTTATTTTTTTGATGTGTAGGGGTGGTCAGTGTGAAGCTATCACCAAGTTTGTGGGGTCGCCACCCTTGTCCCACGGCCGCCATCTTGAAAATAGCGGTTGATATGGTTTTTACGATATATCTCTTAAACTATTTATTTGATAAAAAAAATTTGTTTACATTATTTGTTGCAAATTAAATACTCTACAACTTTGATCCTGCAACTTTTTGTCGTAGAACTATAAATAAAAAAGTTATAAGCGAAAATGTACAGAAATTAGAGATATTTATATTTCTCAATAAAACTTTTTTTTATAATTTTACGTAGAAATGATATTTGACCATTTTTGTAGATTGTTTTTCGAGGAACAACTTTTATATACAACATTTTTTCATTAATTAAATAGCTAAGGTTTTACAGCGCTCCGAAGTGAGTACTAATTTTCAGTACTCT
>CAJQZM010036700.1:0-16662 GCA_907164665.1 Colias nastes
ACTTTTCAGTTGTGGGCGTAGGCCACTTCAAGCCATGACTTTCTCACAGAATTTAACATGTACAAGCTTTTGAACTGTGATCTTCCCTCTCATGAATAAAATGAAAGTGATTTAAAAAAAACATACAACGGGAAAATACCTGAAAAAAAAAGTTTTTTTGTTTATTGTGGTTTTGTAGAAGGTATGTATTATTACCACAGCCTAAATCTATCTAAATCCGGCAGATTTGTATAAAGCTCAGAGAAATACAACAACTGAAGAATTCTTATAGAAACATAGCGTTTATGGACGAGTCATGCGTGCATACATCACATACTAAGTGTAATACTTGGTAAGATAGCAGCAAAAAAAGTAATAAGTATTTTTTTAAAGAATAGAAAAAATCGATCACGATGCGTAATTCGAACCCGCGTGTTTCCACCATTCCTGGGCGGACGCCTGAACAATTCGGCTAACCGTGATCCCGTCAGAGCAATCGAATTTATTATATTCTTTCAGTTTTAAAGGACACAACGCCTATAAAGAATATAATAAATTCGATTCGCCACAATCTATTGAGATAATCAACAACATTATTTCAATGATTACAGGAGATTCGAATCCCGCCTCGTGATCGATTTTTTTCTATTCTTAAAAAAAAATGTTTCTAAAGCATTTGAATGCCATAAAACAAAAATATCAAATTCAGCAAAAAGATAACAAACAATCCATTTCCAAAGCAGAACGAAAAATTATTGTACACGCAGGCACTGAAAAAGGCTTCGTCACAAGGACTCTAATGTTACATAAATGTGTCGACTGAGAAGGTGACTATCATAAAGAAATAAACGCGGAACGGTATCAAACTTGGCTACGCAATCAATTGATTCCCAGCTTGCCTCTTAATAGTGTGTTGGTAATTGACAACATCCCATATCATCCAACACACCTATACCACAAATGATAACTTGTTTATGTGAGGTATGCATAATCTGTATGCATTATCTGTATAATCTGTATTTGTTACTTGCATAGACTATAGATAAAAGTTAAAACATTGTCAAACGTCATCTGTACGCGCGCTTTTGTTGTCTCCTTCCTTTTTGGAAATAAACGTGGCACCGAACAGTTCGTTTTATTACAATTTCCGAAAATATCACATTGGCGACGAGGATTAAACGACATTACGCGATAATTATAAAGAAAAGTGGTATACATAACAATTTACAATATGTCAATTGGTAAGATAGCAGAATTCAATATTCATCAAGATGATTAGGCTTTGTACGTGGAACGTTTGGAGCAATATTTCATCGTAAATAAGATATCAGAAGATTTGCAAGTGCCCACCTTAATTACGATTATGGGCACGGAAAGTTATGAATTACTGGTCAATTTATGTACACCGGTCAGACCGAAGGATAAAAAGTTTCGCGAAATATCAGACATCATGACGCGCCATTTGCAACCTAAGCCAAGCGAACACGCGGAAAGATACAAGTTTCACCAACGGAAACAAAAAGACAATGAAACCATTTCGGAGTACGTAGCGGTTAAAGAAAATGTCGAAAACATGTGAATATGGCACGCGGTTGGAGGAAAGTTGAGAGATTGATTTGTGTGTGGATTAGCCAGTGAGGTTATCCGCCAACGTTTATTTGCTGAAAGTAACCTCGACTTTGGCAAGGCATACAAACTGGCAGTGAGTATGGAAGCTGCGGAAAGAGATGCCGCTTTAGTAAAAGGCGGATCGAGTCCTGGTGCCAATCGACTCACGGCGGATTGCCAATTAATGAGGACCGAGTGACGTCATTACAATAAATACAAGGAAGATATATCTTTGGCACTTTGATTTAGTAGTATATTAATCATTTTAATTGTACCTTGCCATTTTTGACTCACACTACTTGAATTCTCACTACTCATGGACAACTCCTCTCTGGAGTCTCAACCCCTTCAGGGTTGTGAAAATTGCAACAACCTTAAATCGAGACGACACTTTATGATTGTGTTTTTATTACTCGCTGTTATTGTCATTAGTGTTATTGACGTGATCCTTGGCATACTCAACGTGCGTGTAGGCGCCCTGGTCAAGAAAGTTTGCGACTCTATAGTAGAAAACGGTTGCTAAAATGGAACACGGATATTATACACAGCAGCGCTCGTACCACGACGTCCGGACATACGATAACCAGACTGCTGCCTTACTCCAAAATGTGTTCGTCGCTCTACTACCATATGTCGGTTCGACTCTCTCCGGACTGAATGAACACCCACGGGCCAATGACAGAGTGGCATCCCTAGATACACAGTTTGAGCATAATTACAATTCATGGAACATCCACAACAGGGGCGTTTTAACGTCGTTTTACACTAAAGAGAAGACTGCTGACGTGCACCGGCAACGCACTAGAAGAGAGGTGGCCTCTGTGTTGTGCGACGGTGCATTGGAGCAAGTGCTCAGGTGCGACCCGTGTATCTCTTCAATTGAGAAAGTGCAACTGCTGAATGGCACCTTATTCCTGACGAGCACCGGGGACTTACTGGACGAGGTACCTCGTGGATCGTCATACAGATCATGTACGTATCCTGGTGACGGTGCTGCTAACATCGCAGCCTTGGTCAATGTCCCTCGAGTCAGAACCATTTCTCCCACCCGTGACTCTTCTCCAGTGGTCGCATCCACTTCAGCCGGCCCACCTACGGAACCCGCGGAGCGTTCAAAAGTCAAGTACATACCAGCTCGGTCCGTAGATGTGTCATTCGTCAGCTTCCAGGCCGAAGGACCAACGGATCCCCCTTATTCCAACATAACCAACCAGATGGCCGCTCTCACTTCTACCTCTGAGAAGCAGGCCACCCAGCCTCTACTAGCCACTGCCCGGTCACCACTAGCACGTGACCTTCCGTCCCTACAGTTTTTGCGAAGATATGTGATGGGCCGCAACGCATCTTATATCGACACGGCCCCCGCTCTTAGAGGGCTATTGTATGCGTTCCCTCAATGTCAGGACGCTTTCGATTTCGACCGCACTACCAATCATTTCCTACGCAGGGAAAACCTTAGCCATCAGCCCAACAGGGTTGCCCATATTCACCAGTTGCCTGCAGCTCAACAGTGGTCTACAACTGTCATTGCTGTGACGCTCCCCGCTTTTACGAACCACTTGGAACACGGGGATACTAACCTATTTGATCTTTGGCCCGCATCACAAATAGATCAGAGTTGGGTTGCGGTGCCAGTTCCTGCCGGAATGACAGATGTACCTTGGTTTAGGGAATACTTACTATGTTTCCTGGATACGCAAGTCTGGGCCGGACGTCTGCCGTACCGTACTTCCACAGTACATACTACCGCCGCCAACGGCGAACACGAGACCCACTTTACTCAAATACCACACGCTCACAATGTATCCGTGCCTGGTCCACACGGTCTAATGCTCGTGTTCTTAGACGAAAACATCACCAGTCAAAATGACCACGCCCCCGGCTTGCGTCCCGAGGGCATTAATATATATAAAGGGTCCGCTTACACGCGTGATTTTAATGCAGCAGATTACCAGATTGACATCACTGCAACGATGCATGACCTCATCAACACCTATGAGTTATCCGCCCTCAGGATGTGTCGGGCCCTTGAATACATAGAGACACACTTGAGTTGCGACATAGCTTTCCAACTGGCCTTCACACTAGCCGCTGATATATCTTCATCTCTGCCTGAATCGCCAACTCTTTCCGTTGCCCGCGATGCAAACCATAGGTACCTAGACCCTCTGTCAGGTGCTTGGACAATAGGTGTCCACCACTTTTCGAATGGTAGCCCCCGGCATACTAGTTCCGACATTAATACAGGCACGATTGCAAACAGGCCCGAGCGGTACACTTCCTTGGTTAACGGATACAACTGGGCGTCCGTAACTCCATTACTACAATATTCACATAGCAGAGCGGCCGTGGTACATGAGGTGGCGGTTGACGCCGATCAGGTAGTGGGATATAACTCACACTGGGAGACACCCAGATTGGACACCTACAGGGCACAATATAAATGTCACTGTGCCGGCTCTGCCTACCGAATTATGAGCGCACTCGGTATGATTGATAAAAATGATTACCACTTCGGCCTCACTACCTCTGCCGGCCTTCAATCCATGTTGGTCCTGCAAGCCTCTGCACTTACTCTATCTACTGCCTTGTACCTCACTAACAACGACATAGACAGATGGATGTGGGCAAACCAACAGCCGGGGGGTGTTGTCGCCACGTCCTCTTCCCTCGCTAGGGTGCGTCACATGACCTACGGGCATGTGCTCTCTCCAAGTGCCGAGGTGTTATTTGAATCAAATACGCGCGACGGTGTTACCGTTTCTCAAGATGTCTGCGCGTATTACGGGCTTAACATAAACAGACTACAGTGGGCTCAAAGTATACCTGCCCCTTATTTCGCAGTGTTGCAGTGGGCTGCTAAATTTGGCATACCTGCGTTCTTGCCCATTAAAGGTACGTATGGTAACATATCGGACGATTACAAAACAAACTATGTAGAAGTGACACCCATTGACAGGGTATCATTGCCATGGTACACATCAACTGGTAATTCCTTCCAGCGCATACCTCGCAACATGGCTATGTTCCCACACACTGCGGGAGTTTTCCCCCCAGTGTCATTGGAAGATGGGTCTATACAGTCCATACGACGTTCTGGGGAAATTCTATTTAACAACGGATTCGTCTCAAACACATTATGTGTATCACTGCGTTACCATTACAGGGACATTAACAGGGCCGGGTCGGTGTTGGCTCTGAGCTCGGCATTATCAGGAGAGGCGTTTGCAGCAAACCTCTGGGCAGTGAATCCACTTAGTTACCCCGACCCTCCAAATATGTCTTTTTTATGCAGGGTGGTCAAGGACGCGGCAACTGGCGGGCGGAAAGAGCCCCCAGCTATGGAGATAAAAGTTCTGCACCCGGTAGGCCCCACCCAGGCGTCGCCATTAAACCCCACCCCATCAACGGTCGAAGGACGCACCGATCCCAACTACGGCGCGATAAGTCGGGGAGCGGGGTCGGTGTCAGCCCCAAGCAAGGAGAACCCACCGGCAACATCCACCTCGCCGAGGAGCTCAGTGCTGATACCCAATCCGGACACAAACTAAAGTCTAAAGATAGACCGAAAATGGCCGCGACATAAGACATTGCTTATGGACGCCAGCTTGGCCACCGCTGCCGACATCCATACCACCGGACACGGCATGAATAAAAAAAAACAACCCGCCACCGAACTTTCACCTGGCACTTGGGAAGCTGCTCATCGTAGAGCAGTGCGTGACAGTAATCCTGTCGTGTCTGGTAGATTGTTCGATAGGGGAGCGACCCTTTATAGTGTAACTATCGACGATGAATTGCTCGACAGCATGAAGCTGGACGGACCTTTCAAACCCAACGTCGACAAGCTGGACTCATTGGTTCGCTTCCGTATTGAACTACGATCTGGTTTCCCTCTTTCCGACACGGCCTTTGGGTCAGGTCTTTTTTTTTTAAGAACTTGTATATTAATTATTTGCTCTGCTACCATATACCAAACAACAATAGTTAATTATTACCCTAAGCACATACCTGAAGCCACGCCGCGCAGTACATAAGCAGGTACATGTGTGGTTTGAAGGGGTGTGATATGGTATGGGTTAGGGGTTTATGGTGGAGGTTATGTTAGTAAGGGGTGTGTTTTTACCACACTGTAGCCAGGCACACTACGTCGCCATTAAAACTTCACAATTTAAAACTCGCGTCAGCGCGTGTTTACACCAATATCAATAAAGAATACAATTATTAACAAGTCCGTGGGCCGATTTAAATAGAAAATATGCGACTTCCGTAACGACAGCCTTTCTCGTCCGCGGTGGCCGATTGACAACTACTCGCTCCCGATGCGGTCGGCAGACAACTACCTTCCGTGGCGGCCGATAAACAACTACTAATACGACTTGTCACGCCCGGCGCGGTCGGCAGACTGACTTGAATACATCGCGTCCGCGCGTGCCTATTATTTTACTTCTATTCCGAACAACTTATATGAAAAAAATATACAGATTCTATGAATATAATAATTATAGATCTGTTCTATGGGATAGCAGAGATATTGGGGTGTAAAGTAACAAAAATAAAAGTTAGTTTGCTTGAATTAAATGAATAGCATTGCCTTTTTCTAGGTCCAGGTAAGTTTATTTCCTATCTACATTGTCTAGCTAATAATAGTGTAACAGTAGAAGAACAGTCAGGTAATAGAAATATTGGATCCAACACATATTATTCAACACACATTTTAACTTACCAAAACATCAACAATCACTAGGTAGGTACATTTCTTATATCTTTATAAATGGATGAATCAAGATTCGCTTTCATAATAAGACTAATCAATTCAAATAATATCTTTAGAGTAAAAATAGACGATTATGGAAATTTTGAATATAATGTTACTAAAACTTCACTCAAAAGTCAAACAACAAAATCAGTTTTATTCGCAGACGACACTACCCTAATTGTTAAATGTACTGAAAAGGAAACGTACGAGAGAGATATAAATGAAGCAGTTAAAAATATTGTAAAATGGTTAGAAGACAACAATCTTAAAATTAACTTATTAAAAACAAAAATAATTCAATTTCATACAAAGAATTGCTCCAAAATAAACCTAAATATAAAGTGTGATAACCAAGCTATAGAACAAGTAGATCATCATAAATTCTTGGGTGTTTTGTTGGATGAAAGTCTAAAATGGAACAAACACATTGATTACGTTTGTGACAGAATTAATCGTTTCGTTTACGTATTACGGCGTCTAAGAGATACTGTTTCTATGAATGCAGCAATAAATGCTTATCATGCCTACGTTTCTTCTGTACTTTCGTATGGAATCATTCTTTGGGGACAATCTTGTGATGTGCGGAAGGTATTTGTCTCACAAAAAAAATGTATCAGAGCTCTGTGCGGTTTGAACCAAAGAGACAGTTGTAGACCTTTGTTTAGTAAATTACGGATCCTTACTTTAACTTGCATGTACATAAGAGAAGTATGTTTATTTGTAAAATATCACCCGGAATACTTTAAGAAGAAAGGAGAAGTAAATTCGCATATGTTGACAAGATACCAAAACAAATTACATTTCCCAACGTGTAGAATCAACAAAGCTAAAAACAGTGTAATATTTATGGCTATTAAAATATATAATAAAATACCGGATAATTTCAAGGAAGTACCAGTAAATCTTTTCAAAAATAAACTGACGAACTGGTTAATGGTAAAACAATTTTATGACATTGAAGAATTTATGACTTTGAAGTAGTGTAAACTGAATTGTGTGTGATAAGTGTGTGATATAATCGTGTAAATCGTAGTGCGTTCGCGTAATTGTGAAAATTGAATTGTGTGTACATTTAAATAATTAAACTAATCAACTTTCTTTTTTAATATTTGCACACCCAATCAATGGGTAGAATGTATTAGCCACATAATATTGTAATCAAAACATCTAAAATTTGTAACTACATTCTTGCAAATAAATATAATTTGAATTTGAATTTGAATTTGAACAAACATAACAAATCACTCATCACTGACACAATTATGATTAATAATTTGACATTTATTAATGGCCAGCTACCTAAATAAAAATGTTATAATTATTATTGATTAAGTAAAATATGTTTTTATTTTATTAAGATGTGTGTTAAAAAAAGTTAAGTTTTGCTTCTGATTTTTATAGCATTTGAATTCAATAAAACTAAAAATGAAAAATAAACATTCATTCGTATTAATCTATATATTTGACTATTTTACTCCTGACAACACCGACATCTCTGCTTGATAAGACCGGTAGTGAACGAATTATCTTTTTTTTTTCAAAGATTTGTTTTCCCATAGAATCAGAAGTCAATATTTTACAAGTAATTATTAAAATTAACATAATGGATTTTAAATATATTATGATTTCTGTAACAGTTAGGCCCAGTTTCGCCATTCTCCTTTATATAAGAATGAATTTGCAGCTATAACAGCAAAGCCAATTACTGCTATTAAGTGGCTCGATACAAGGGACGTGACTGTTCTTACTATTACTTATTTGGTGCACACTAACCAACTGATGTACTATTTGTTAAAAGAACACAAAAGGATGGTTCGAAGAAAGAAGTTTTATGTACCAAAGCTATAGCTGATTATACACTCACAATGGGCGGTGTAGATCGCTTCGATCATTATAGATCGTCGTATGCGATAAATCGCAAATGCAGAAAGTTTTGGATGCGCTTATTCTTCTTTATGTTTGATGCGGCGATAATTAACAGTTATATAACTTACAGTATTGTCCACGTCACGCACACACATTCTCACAGAGAATTTAGCCTGAGACTTGCTCGTGAGCTAATTTCGAACTTTTCGAGTAAAAAAAATCGTCCAGTTGTATTTGTATGAAATTCGTCTTCTCAATGTTGGTGTGCATCTCCCAGATGAGGGTAGCACAAACAAAAGATGTCGATTGGCATCTATAGCATAAACTTAGAGTGCGTTTCACGAAAGAGTTCCCCTGCCGTTATGTTGGCATACCTGACTGTCAAAAACGTCAAAGAGCTTAGAAGCGTTACAGAGTTGTCGAGGTTTTCCGAGATTTATAAATGTTTTAGAGATTGGCATCATGCCGCATACGCTTAGAAGTGGTGAAAGAGAAGGTTTTAAAAGTTAAAACATTTTGTGAGAGTGAAAAACGTAACAAAGTGCCAATAATTCCATTAGAATGTGTACGACGTCGAGTCGCCGCCATGACAGGTTAGTAAAATAGGGTTACCAGCTAAAGGATACTAAAGTCCTATTCTATTATTATTATTAAAGTGTAAACTTATATTTGTTTTACGAATTAGACACTTTACCGATAACATATAATACCAATCACTAATACTCCGCCGTCAACTTGACTCGCCCAATGTGCTACTTATTAAAAAATGCCTTAGATACTTATAAAATTATTAAATTGTTTTTTTTTTTTTTGTTTTAGGCATTTCTGAAAAAACCGTTTCAAAAATCACGAAAGAAGGTGAGGTTGCTGCCCTTACAGAAACAAAAATTTCAACACCGGGCAAGCATCGTCCTAGAGAAAAAAAAATAAAGCTTGATGACTTTGAACTTTGTGCTATACGTCACAAAATTCACGAATTTTATGTCGTGAAGAAGGAGTTGCCCACTCTTACTAAATTGTTGCATGAAATGCGAAGCGAAATTGACTTCAAGGGTAGTCGTACCTCATTGTGGCGAATCTTAAAAGAGTTGGGATTTTATTTCAAAAAATGTAAATCTAAAAGAAAGATACTGATGGAAAGTTACGACATCGTGGCATGGCGCCATAGATATGTAGAAGAAATTCGAAGCAATCATCTCAGTGACCTACCACGACCAGTCGTCTATTTGGATGAAACATACATTCATTCCACATACTATGCCGGTAAATGCTGGCAAAGTGAAACTGAGGAAGAGGTTTTGTCTTCAGATTCAAAAGGCCTAAGATGGATCATTGTACATGCAGGCGGTAAAATGGGTTTTATACCCGATGCGCAGTTGATTTTCAAATCTCAAACTAAGTCAGGAGACTACCACGATGATATGAACAGGGAAAACTTCATGAAATGGATAAAAGATAAGCTTTTGCCAAATCTGCCTGCGCAGTCAATAGTGGTAATGGATAATGCGTCGTACCACACGGTAGCGGTAAATAAAGCACCCACCATGTCAAGTACAAAATCAGAAATGCAAGAATGGATTGTGAACAAAGGCCTTGCATATTTACCAACTATGTTAAAAAGTCAATTATTTGAAATTATCAAAGAACACAAAGAACCACCTCTCTACGAAGTCGATTTACTATTACAAGATCATGGGCATAAAGTGGTAAGACTTCCTCCTTACCACTGTGACTTGAACCCAATCGAGCTCATATGGAGTCTTTTAAAAAGGCGGATAGCAGAAAAAAACGTGGGTCAAGAAGCAAAAAATATAGTCAAAATAACCGAAGATGCATTTCGTAGTATCACACCAGAAGAATGGATGAAAGAGTGCTGTCACGTCGAGAGCATTGAAGACAAGTACTTTAACGATGGTATAGCTGTTGATAATGAAATAGATCCATTTATAATCGCAGTAGGGGATGACAGTGATACTTCAGATAGCAGTGACCCTGGAGATAGTGACAGCAGTACTATATCAGGTGTAGGACCGTTGGAGGAGCACAATTATTTTAAAAAATAATGCCTTTTTAAAATAAATATTTATATGGTTAAATTACAGGAGTTTCATTTTGATCGTGTACGTAATAAAAATGATATTTCCCACGCATTCATATATAAAGGAAGACAACATCTATCGAAAATATTTTTTTTTAATCAAAAATGACAGAGAAAATATTCTCCTTTCTTCCTAGCCTTATCCCGTATCTTACGGGGTCGGCTGCCTAATGTAGGAAATCTCCTCACTATTAGGTAATAACAATCTTCGCAATCTGGCAACACTAATTCAAGCACTACCAACATAACGGCGAAGGGAACTCTTTGGTGAAACGCACTTTACACTAAATCGTATGCCAGTTTTTAAGTATCTTTTACACAAGCTTGTACCTTATTAAGGGTTAATTTGGTGTCAATTATCACTTGATCTAAATTGAGTAGACATTATATTATATAATGGCTAGACAGTATGTATAATATCCAGATTTATTACTTTGGCTGTAACATAATATATTATTATTTATCTAGCATGGATAAGGCAAACACTGTAAGCCCAAGTCTTTAAATTTGGCATACAATTTAATATTAACCAACAATCACATTGTTTTCTAAATTCCAGTTAAAAATTAGGAATTCAATTTTATTTCTGTCCCTTGCATCATAACAGTGTCTATCTCCTACTCTTGAAGTAGGTATGGAAATCATGCCAAAATATCAAATATTATTAAATCCGAAATAAGGGAGCATATACAATCTATTCCGACTATGGACAGCCATTACTGTCACAATAATAATAATAAACATTATATTGATGGCAGTAAAATATTGATTGATCTCCACAGAGAATATAATGTTAAGTTATGTCAGACTGAATATAAGCCATAAGCCATAAACAACATTACTAAACACAAAACACAACTTCACATAATTAATAAAGTTTTTTTTTTGTATGCACATAACACATATTCTACAAATAATCATTCAACGCCTAGTGAAAAACTCTCTAATAATTGAAATCAAATAAATTTAAATAAATACATCAAATATATATTTTTAATAAATATAAAAGTACATAACTACTCTTTCCATGCAAAAAAGGTGTTGTTGTGGATGTGCGGAAACATGACCATATAATTTTTGTTAGAACATAACTAACCTTATAATTTTAGTTCTCCATAAAGGGACTTGAAGCAGTTTCCTGTTTCAGAAAGTAAAAAGATATAGGATTACCTAGTACAATGAAGAGTTGTATTTAGAAGAATTTACATGACCATGCTATGATAAGCATGCTATTAAATTGAAAACAAATGTCATTTGTAGAAGACCCTTAGTCAATGTCATACCTCACAATGCTTAATAATTTAGCAACATACATTACTACAAAAAGTAGGAAAAATGCAATCATGCGAGTCACTAGTCCCTCTAAATCAAGATAAAATATATAAATTATCAAACTTAATACAAAAAGGTACGGAAGGAGTATCTTTGGTATATCTAAAATTTCCATTTTTAATGGAAGAACATTGTATCGCAGAACATTTTACATATATGTAAAAATATGTACTCATCAAATAAAAACAACTTCAGTCTTCAATAAATATCACTTATAGTCACAATCACCACAATACAATAATTCACAACTGAGATGGAGCAATTACATTAAACAATTAATATTAAATATTGGCATTTGGCTATTTATTACGAGCATTCAGCATCATGCAATGCGCCATCTTGCTGCTTGCACCTTACGGTTGACAGTTGACACAGGACACTTGACATTTGACAATGTCAGGCATAGACTAAACACATGTCAGAGGCAATTACTTATTCTGTGGTCACGGAGGCCCGGATATGAAACTGTATGGTTTGCCGACTAAGCTTAGCGACTAAGTTTGACGACCACTTGCCGACGCAAAAATCACCTTTGTTTCAGGGAATTTACGAAAAAGCAGTTCAGTCTTACTTCAAGAAACTTTTTTTTTTTTTAACCGACTCCATTTGGTAATTTAGGCTGTTTTCCAATTACAGAGCATAATGCGACTCAGTGGCGCACAATGCCGAATTATGCTGATGCTTAATTGGAACGTGAAACGCACCAGCAGGTTGCGCTAAGTTCAGTGTTGAAAAAAAAAATATTCATAGAGTTAGCAATAACCTCATTAATGTGTAAATAAAGTGGTATACATAATAATTGGTTGAAAAATATTTACGGTTATTTTAAGTAATTTGGATTTTGATTATTTCATTAACATTTTTTTCAATGTTTGTACCTTCATCCATACTTATATTTATTTTTTTAACACAATAATTTGAATTAACTTTGATTATTTCGAAAAAACTACAATGAAACGAAAGCTTTAAAATTTTTTCCAACAATTAATAATTACTAACGATAAATCGATTGCACGCATCAATTCACACGCATAACGCATTACTTTTATGAGTGCTCGATTGTGCGAAGCGTTGCTGTAGTTGGAACATTCAACGTTAAGCATTATGCCGCATAATGCGCTCTAGTGCTGTAATTGGAAAACACGGATTATATTGCATGAGCAATGATAATTGTGTTATTATGAATGTATACAGGTAGTTTCAATTATTATTGAAATGAGACAAGTAAAATTATTGTAAACGGAAAATTCAACGATCAAATTACGTTGTATCAGATGACGGCATTAGTTCCGAATTTTGCCATAGGTTAGCTTAGGTTATATATTTTGACAAATTATATAGATGTACTAGATCACTACTAGACAAGTTATAATATAGAAGGAGGAGGAATAATATGGGTATAATTATCGGATATCGTGCCTTAGTTTTTTTAGTATTCTTTATTTTATATTATTGGTACAGACTCAAATATCAATTACAGTGAATTTATGTTTATTAGTTGCTATGATGTTATTCGTGCATTCGTTTAATTGCGACGCCAAAACACATTCGTCTTTATTTTTTATACTAGAATTAATACAGCGATCCACGCTCTTTTCAAGTTTCTTTAAAAGTTTATCTTCTTTTGCGTAGAATTTACTGACTAAGATGATAAGATTATCTGTGGATGTTAAAAAAAATAAGTATTTATTTCATTTAAATTGAAAATAAAAATTAATTCGATGAGCTCTTTATGCGCGAAAAATTAACAAACAATTTTCTCATTCAATATTATCTAAAAAGCTTGTTTTATCTTAAATGGCGGTCCACACTTAAAATGACAGTTCGAATTCGTGTGAATAAATAAGACAGATTTGGTGTGTGAGTAAAGAGGAAATTTTGAGGAAATGATTAGTGCCGCCATTTTAGATTCGTTTCTTTATTGGCGCGGCTTATGCAAATATAGATAATGCAAATAAAGTAACTTTAATAGTATAAAACTCAAGTAAAATACAACCTTTATGAACCTTTCCATTTTCTATGACACCATTCCGTTTTAATACACACGCAATGAGACATTCGCCGTGTATTGGAGACTCAGTTTTTGGAGATAATCGTTTGACTGGCCTGTTATCTTTGGCCTGTACTTCTTTTAAACATTCTGACATATTGCGTTTAAAATCTTGTGCGTGTTTCGCCACATCTTGAGGAATAGATTGGTACGACCAGTCGGGATCTTTATTTGTGTCTTCTCTTAGGGCTGTCAAGTTTGATTATTTTTTATATGCAACACTAAGGGCCGTCATACACGAACTGCTCTATCGGCACACCCCGGACACTCCATACAAAATTATCGTTTTGACAGTCACACTGTAGAGACTGCAAATGTGTGTGTTAACGCTTTATGGTTGGCACATTTTTGACTAGCGTAAAAAAAAATTCGCGTTTTTCTGATGAAATACATCCGTAAACAGCACAATATCTAACCATTTTCTACGAAAAACGATAATCACAAATCCAAAATAATAAAATTACTTTAAGTCAATTTGATTAATGTTGTCAATCTTCGTTGCGTATCGTCCCTGTAGAAAAGTATGTATCATTTTTAGACTGATCGTGCGGGGTGAGGTAAGTGTTTAATTTTGGCGGGAGGCGGAGAGTGTCCGTTCTGTAGCGTTTAGCTACTATTATGTATTCTGTGCTATCGGTTAGCGATTGATCCACATATAGACGGACCGCTATAATTGTAGCTAATAGCTTGAAATAGTTTCAACTGCTCCAGGGGTGTCTTGTATTTGTGCATTTTAATTTGAAGACTAAACATCTTCACTTGTCGCAGCTTGAACTAGCTCATTCTATCTACTTCGAGCGGTCCGTGTATGTTGGCTCCAGTTGGCCCTAACGTTAGCAAAAAAATTGGTTGTTTGTAAAGTAGGTTTACTCTTACGATCGAGATGTTTACGTGATAACATAACTAACTGCATTATGCAGTGGCATCGCTCGAGATGAGACGGGAGATCGGTCCGTCTCTCTCTCGTTATACCTGCGATCGCGC
Source organism: Colias nastes (assembly GCA_907164665.1). Classification (NCBI taxonomy): domain Eukaryota; kingdom Metazoa; phylum Arthropoda; class Insecta; order Lepidoptera; family Pieridae; genus Colias; species Colias nastes. The sequence goes on from CAJQZM010036700.1 coordinate 14,677, forward strand.
TCGTGAGGTTTTGGTGTGACACAAGTTTCTGAACATGTCACCCGACTAAAACGATTTTAAAAACGTTATCACGTCAAAACAAACTCATAATCATTGAGCAAAAATATTTTTGCATTAAATAGTTTTGTTGCATTTTAGACGAACTAGATATTGGCAGGTCTTGCACTGTATTTTAAGGAGTAATATAAATTGAACGTAACTTTAATTAAAATTTAACCTACTCGAGTCTCGACACAACGAGCAGTTTTAATTTTTGTATCAAAATTACACTTTTTATTATACATACGCTTTTTTCTTCCCTTCGTTTCCAATTTCATATTTCGTGTAATAATGGTATCTTTATTAATTTTTATGTTTTGAACTGTTTTGACACCAATAATTTGTGACTTATCTAATGGTTCTGTTTTTTCACCCTCTTGCGATAAAGATGGAGCCGGAATTAGACATAGAAAAAATATGTAGACTAACATTGTTAACTCTGTTCATTTACAAGTCAATATGGTACCGTTATTTAGTTTCCGCTTGTTATTTTTTACGACTCCATAAAAACTTTATTCAACCTAATTGCGTCCAATTATTTCAAAAAATCACAGACTTCGGTACATAGTTATATTATAGTCTATAACAAGTCTATAAAATTACTAATCACATCGATAATTGTTTATGATGAGGTATCATACACAATATATTATATATTAAATATAACATCGAGTTATAGGAGAAGCTTTACTTGAATATAAAACCAGACAGCCCTGTTTTTACGCCATACAGAAGAACGATGGTGGTGCTTGGTGATGGTTACTTTTTTTAAAATCCTTCCTGTTAATTTATTTTTTCCAGCTGGTCACTTAATAGGGAAAAGGATTTTTTTTATTTTATCGTAAAGCTGTTAGATTATAAATTTATACTAATATTATAAAGCTGAAGAGTTTGTTTGTTTATAAAACGCGCTAATCTCAGGAACAACTGGTCCGATTTGAAAAATTCTTTCGGTGTTATAGTCGGATTTTTAATTAGACGAAGCTATCTGACAGCAGCTAATGTCACTTTGTAAAATAATGTTGCCATATTTAAAGTAATAGTGAGGAATTCAGTTCTTATTCAATTAGATGAATGAACAATGATTGTGAATAGTTAAGGGAACTATATTTTCTATCACCAAAATTTATATTTGTCATCAAGTCGTATCACCTAATAAATAGATCTATCACCACGAAATATTTTCGTTCTCAGATAAACAAAAATTGTTCCCAGGTATGAATTATCAAATTAATGTAAATATATGTGTAAAATAAGAGATCGATAACCAATAAAATTATATTGCATTACATGAATATAAACTTCGTTCTTATAATAACAGTTTTGTTACTTAAATAATAGCTCTGTGCTCAGAATGGTAGATCTGTCACCAAATAAATCGATTATCGATCCCTGACTGCGACTCCTTTTTATTTGATATTTTGTCACCAATACAGTAGTAACATTTTATTTCGTTCAGATATAAAATTAATAGTATTCGTTACCAATTTAATACATCAATTTATAATTTTAATGAAAAAATGATCAAAGGGGCGGAGACAAATTGGCGCGCTTTAAAAATTGACTAATCCGGCCCAACGATGGGTAGTCAGATTATTCAGTGGTTATTATTTTTAAGAATAAATATTGATTATTTTAACTTTAATTAAGTGTTTTATCTACTATTCTGCTAGCCATAAGCCAGCTATTTTAAACCAGCGCTGATTGTTCAGTGGTAATTATTTTAAACAATAAATATTGATTATTTTGACTTTAATTGTTTTATTTACTACTCTGCTAAAAAATTTATTTAAATATAATTTATACTACCAGTGGAAATTTAGAACCTTGGGAGTCTAGTTAAGTAGCAGAATCTTTTGGTTGAAACGATGATGACAACCCTAATTTTTTATTTGAACTTAATGCAATTTTCTAGTAGGTAACATAATATGATTTATTGGTGATCTC
>CAJQZM010036701.1:0-27237 GCA_907164665.1 Colias nastes
GTAGCGATCGCCTCTCTAGTACGTAGTACATACTATCTCGATGGTTATAAACGATGAAATTACAGATGAAAGTACGAACTTCGTTGTGTGCTTTCAATAGTTAGTATACAAACAACAGAAGGTGATTTTTAATACAACTTTAGACGACTCATATTCTTTGTAATACATAATCTATTTATTATTCAAAAATGATTTTTCATTTGTACATTACTACTTTTTTGTCTATAACTATATACTTATTCTGGGAATTGAGAAGAGCCATAGCAGGAGAGGAGGCTATAGGAGAACAGGAGGGAAAAAATGGACAAACTTTTAGATTTCATTTGCAACTTTAAATATCCAAGTATGTATTTAAAAATGATTTTAAAAGCTATTTATACTTAGTTATATCTTTATTTATATCCTTATTTCCTAGTTCGATCGGCCGTTGACACATGTCGTGGGGCAACGTAACGGAGTGTCCAACTGTCTTGAAGAAAGCGCGTGCGCAGCATAGAGTTAATAATGTTTAGACAGCGGTTATTTTTATTTTTTATTTAATTTCAGTATAAAAATAGGCATAAAATCTGGGATAAATACCGTATTCAACTGAAGTAAAAAAATGGAGAATAACTAGATAATTTTGGTTAAACAAACGTTACTATTGTCCTGAAATAAAAAAGATTATGAAATGATAGACTATTGAATAAAAATTATAAGTATACAATTTTCTAGATGTATGTACCTAGATTTGTAGATACATAAATAACAAGATATATAAACGAATACATAATCCAGACATGCTTTCACATATGTAAATTGAATAATAATTAGTTTTAAGTTTTAACTCAAATTTTTGCATGAATTTAATTAGGTAATAAGTTAAACATCATCTTCAGATGAAACTTTTGACATCTCACAGATCAGTCTATAACAGAACTTTTTATTTTTTATCAATTCACCCTATTCCAGGGTCTATTTCTTCTATAAGCTACATTGTAGGGCAGGTGCGCAGGCGTCACCTTTGAATTGACCCTCTCGTGAAATCCACTTATTCCTCGCCTTTATATTGTAACTGACATCTTATTGAAGCCAGATGGCTATTATTAATTAAAGAATTGTTTATGTTTACGTATTTTCTTAGCTTTAAGGTAGAAAATAACAAATTACATAAATACTTATGTCAGGCACATAATTGCGATTTATAGATCCCGACAAACGTTGTTATGCCTACTTTTATCTCTTATTTGCGTGAAAGAGTAACAAACACACACACACACATCCTCACAAACTTTCGCATTTATAATATTAGTAGGATAGCGTATATAAATGAATGCTTTCACGAAGCTTCAAAGCACAATCTATTAAAAGGCATTGCATCAAACAAAACAGACTTATAAGTTTATAAACTAAACACCAATTGTATGAAAATGTCCATGGTATTGTAATGCGAACATATTATTCTTTGAGCGTGCTTGTATAATGTGCAGCACGAGCCGTAGTCAAAACATATATAATTATACATAATATTATCATAATTACGACGCGTTTTCATATACGGTTGATATTTAAATGAACAGCTTTTGATTGTTGTAAAGGTAAATTCTAGCAATGAAATCTCTGCTATAAATAATAATTTCATTTATTATAGTGTCGACGGCATTATTTTCTTTCTTCAAAGGTCTAAGCTCTGTAATACCAAGACTTAAATCTAATAAATTGCAGTCTTGTTTTGAATCTCAGTAATAGCCTGTACTAAAATTTAAGAAGTTGTAGAATTTTAGTTTCTTGTACTTTTCGGTATTGTCAGTATGTATAATTAACAAAAGAAAACCAGACGATAAGAATATAATGTTCTCTAGTAGGCATTCGTTTTAAATATAATTATTGATAAAACAGCATAAAAGTATTTTATTTATTAATAATTTATTTTCATAATAATATAGCTTCCATCAAATTGTACGAAAATTTCGTAGCTTCAAGTAATTTTACAGTAGTATAAGAGTGAATCTCTCATTACCAAGTGGTTTTACATTTAAGCATTTTAAAATATTGATTCCCACACCCTTACAAGTACATTATAAGATGGCCGGTGACTTCCGCAGGGGATAGGGCTTATTTCCGGTACGAACCCTTCGGAGGGAGCGTTGCTATGGCAACTAATTACTGACCACTAAACTTTTAATCCGTTATCTTTTTATTTTTTTTTAATAGACTTTAACTTCATAGTGTCAAAGGTAATAATTACAATAAAGAGTTGTAATGTGAAAAATTGTGCTTGATTTTATTGTACCGAGATAAAATATTTCAGGGATAATCTTTATATACCTATAAATTATTTATCTCTAGATATGTTAAAATATGCTGACTCATTCAATATGACCAAGCGTAAGTTATCATAATTAAATTATAACTTCATATTTGTTTCTTTATGGTTTCCACTAATAATAAAAGGTTTAATTTAAAACTTTCTTCCTTTACTAATAAAATAAATGCGAAAGTGTTTGCGCGTGTTTGTTTGTTTGTGTCGCGACAGAGCTTTTAAATTTTTATGCTATGATTTTTTAAAGTTGACACAGCTAGGACTTATGAGGCTAGAGATTTCACAGGCTACTTTTCACGCGATGAAACATCTCAATATAGTTAAAAATAGTATAGTATAAAACCAATAATATTATTCCCTTAAAGGGCGTCATGTTCAAAAGGACTTAGATCTAATTAACATTTATCCCTCACACTACCGTGATCGCATACAAACTGTTGAATTATAATTATTTTATAACCTCGTGACTTTGACGCATCCGTCGTTTGTCGAACTATTGCTTATTAATTGGTATCTATTGTTTTGTTTTAAGATATACCGACTTATAGTGTTTGAGATGTACTATTTTAGTTGTAATATATTGATACATATTATTATTATATAGATAGCATAGCTTTCAGTATAATATTTTGTCATCTAAATTCATGTAAAGCAAGGAACATGTACAGAGTTTCTTGTCGGCTCTATACTCTACTACTACCTACGAACTACTATCTACTACTTTACGTAGTATTCTATAGTTAGGTAGATAATAAATAAATAATAAAATAAAAATCTTTATTTACCAAAAAAGCAGTGCATTACAGTATTATAGCCTATAGGAGATCCAAACTAGGCTGTTGCCTGTGTCTTGGATCTAAGAAACGATATACCTACAGGTCTCTAAAAAGTCTTAAGTTTAGTTACATAGGAACACTTGGACATTAAAATAGAAATAATATTTATTTAACAAAAAGTGTGATTGTGTTAAGATATTTTCTAAGCTTCAAAAGCTCTCAATCATCTTTCTAAAAGAAGTCTAGTTCGACAAATAAATTTGAGCTTAGATAATATTTTAAAAGTGTTAGTTCATTATATACCGATCGTTTTACATAAACTTTCTTTGTCTCTATGTATTTCTGTAAAATTTTATCCAGCCATAAATATACGTAATACATATTTAGTCAATACAAAGATAGCAAAATAATGGCTAAAATTATATGTCATCCAATAAGTAGATACTTATGTATATTGTCTGTGTGACATCGTCGAAGATAAACATAACTCACACATACAAGCAATAAAGCTGGTGTTACAAAGGGAAAAGGAAAATGGAAAGAAAAACAAATGTTCGATAATCTCGCAATGTGTTGTGCTTTTACGTTGTAATAATCTAGTAATTTACTACACTAGTGCTTAGATTACTTTTCCAAACTTGATGTATGTATGTAAAAAGTTATTACAAAGTTATAATATTTTATTCAATGGTTAGTGGCATGTATTTGAAAAAGATACTTATTAATGGATTTCAAATATTAATCCAAACAAGATTGAAAGCTTTCAATGATTATTTTTATTGATAGTAGAGCTGTAGCTGTTCGGCCGGGCTTCGTCTGCACAGTTATTTATATAATTCAATTTATTTACAATTATTATCCTAATCCAAGTGGATGCTAAACGAGCAAACCAAACATTATTACAATCTACACTCATAAATAGTATAGCGTGGTATATCACGTTAGTTAGTTATAACTCAAAAGCCTATCTTTTACAGTCAGAAGATTAATACCCATTGTACCACAAGCCCACAGTCACCTGTATTTTCACACGTATCTATGTGGTGTGTTGATGCGACGCGTTGCCATGGCAACCGCCGCATTCCCAGAAGAGCCTTCATCCACGTTATTACGTAGCATTCGATCGCTCACTTATCTATAACAGTATAATTAAGATTTGAAAACCAATTTGGTTTAAATTTTATGAAGTTCTCTTCGTGAAAGATATCGTCTATATAATCTGTTTCAAGTGTTCTAGAAAGTTGCATGGTAGTCGTAAAGCAATAATGACAAATACATTTTACATATATGTACATACATTATATTATATGTATTTTCTTAATGTAGCAAACATGCAAGATATTTTTGTTAAAATACTACAATTCAGAGTTATGAAATGAGGTAAAAGGTCTCTACAATGAATGTGCTAAGTTCTTCATTTTAACATAAATTCTTTCGTTGCTTTACCAAATTACCTATAGTTTACCAATATTCAAATATCGATATCTATAATTTTCATGCATCGTTCCATAGATTTAATTAACATACAAACAAATATCACCTGCTCTTAACAAAGTAACGGACCCTTTGTCATTACACCATACGTCACGCGGTCTAATGATTCATTACAAAACGGAACTAATGTGAATTAATGATTTAATGATAATGTATAATTGCTTAATTTATGAAAACAATATAAAACTTAGTATGAAGTAATTTTTTTAGGATGTGTACATATTATAATAATCAAAAATTTTAATCACTCTGTAAAATAATGTAAAGGTAGTAAACTAGAGACAAAAAGATTTATAACATGTGTAATAACGCGACTTTCTTCATTTATTTTAATGAAACTTTATCTTCAATGTTATTTTTTATCATAAACCGTTCGTTTCAATACATACCAAAATTAGATAAAAATTTATATCAACCAAAAATATTATATAAAACCAAAACAAAGAGAAACGCCTAAAAAACCACACAAATCTTTATTTTATAGCCAAACTATGCTCAGGAAAGGGCGCTTGGACCATCAGCACTCCCTCCCTGGTCAGCGAGGACACTATCCTCTCCGCCTCCACTCCCCTGGGCAAGCGGAACTCGCGCCTGTACTCGCGGACAGTGGTCCTGTTGTCTGTATTTATCTCATGTGACATAAAAATAAAATGCGCATATTTTATAAAGAAAGGACAGCATAAAATTCACTAATAAAAACACAAAAAATCTTTATTTTATAGCCAAATTATGCTCCGGAAAGGGCGCTTGGACCATTAACACTCCCTCCCTGGTCAGCGAGGACACTATCCTCTCCGCCTCCACTCCCCTGGGCAAGCGGAACTCGCGCCTGTACTCGCGGACAGTGGTTCTGTTGTCTGTACTTATCTCGTGGGATGCTGTCACTTCGAGGAGATCGTTTATTACGTTTACGTTAACCTGGAAATAAAAGCCAATTTGGTATACAATTATCGTGACATTGTGTTTGTAATCAAACTCAAAACTATTATACATTTAGTGTGTATATTCCGTGACTTGTAAGCATTGTCAAGTGATTTCAAAATAGGAGGAGATTAGATCGACTGTAATATTTTCCTTTAACAATCTATCAGGTTATGTAGTACTAAAAATAGTATATTTTTCCAGAAATTTGTACATAGATTTAACTGTATTGGGAAACCTTTGTCGAGGTAATGATTATCATTATCTCATAAGTAATGATTATCTCAGATATGATATACATTCATAATTATTACCTCAGTAGGGTCAAAATCGCTCAAATCGAACCGCAGCTTGATCACTCTATCCTGCCCCTCCCCCTCTATAAGGGGGGAAGTGTTCAATAGTTCCCAGTTCACTTGTTTCGCTGGTTTCTCCTTTGACGTGGTCAAGGCAGTGTCGGTTTGACTGTATATACCCATGAGGTTAGCGCTGAAAAAAATGATAAAAATATGTATGAATTTTCATTGCATAAAGATGATTTTAATTACTCGATTTTTTTGTGTGTTTGTTAATTCGCATTTGATTCCGATAGATTATAGGTATGTATTTAAAAAGGCATTTTAAATATTTGCCGATTTTGTCCTTAAGTAATCGATAAACTTAAAATCTTATTAAAGAAATTTTAAACATTTTCACCAGTAGAAAGCTATGTTTTGTCCTGAGTGATACAGACTTTATTTCTTTTTTAAATTTACCCTGGTCTACCTGACAGAGGAGTGACTTATCACTTCTATTTTTAATAGAATCACAACAAGGACTTACTTAAATACGGGTGTAAAAAATACATAATATTATGATGATGTTATTTTTTCAGTTTATTCTTATTTCTTACCTGAATTTTGCCATCTCCTCATCGATTCGTTTCATCTCAGAAACAAATATTTCTTTAGCATTAACCAAGGCATCATCAAATAATGGCTGATCTGTTATTTCTATTGGTACATTTATATGTGGTTGTAACTGCCTGTCCGACATTTTGGATTATTTTTTATTTATTTAAATAATTAATTTTTCAATTTTAATTTTATTATTTCATTGTATCTATTTTGTTATGTTTTGACAACTGACATCGAGTTATTCTTCTTTATTTATCAGAATTCAAAGAATCAGAATATTAGGTCATAGATTTTATTAAATAAGGTTTATTACATAGTACTATTTAAATAAATTAAATTGAAAGCACGATGTGCTCAAATACCCAACTGAGTTTAAGAAATTTTGCCCAATATGTAGAGTTCATTAAGGGAACCTTCCTAAACTTAGTAAAAGCTAAAGGTTATAAAAATAAATAAATTTAATTAAAAAAAATAAGATGTATCTTATTTCGCTCTTTATACGCAATTACGAATCATAAAAAAGAGCACAAAAGTAATCTCCCAATTCAAAATGAACTATTAAAGCCAGAATCCAATAACAACATGACCTATAACAATGAATTCAATTAACTGTAGCCAGATATTCCCCCCGAGATGTGGTATTTAGCTGCCCTTTAGCAGATTGTCAATTCCCGAGTGTCATGGCGACGGAAATCTAAACATGATGCTATTAATCCCGTAAAGGGCGTGATAGCGACAGTAATGTTTGTATTTGATGGATAATTTAGAAGAGGTTGATGGATAATTTAATTTTATTATCGAATATGAAGTAATGTTTGTTGCAAATAAGATTATTTTTAATTGAAGAGTCTATTATTGAAATTTGAAAGCTTTAAGAAAATCTAAATCAATTATATTATTTAAGTGACATGAGTTTCTATTTTACTACGTTTATCTAATATTTTGTTATAAAAGAAAACTGCAAAAAATGGTTTTTGGTGTAAAAAAATTAAAATGGTCTTAAAATGTATGGTTTTAAAATGTAAAACAACTTAGGCATGGTTCCCCTTTACAAAGGGCGCGAGGGCGCGAATCGAACACAATTTGGCGGGAAAGCTGTCTGTTTGACAGATCATTTTTTATTCCGTTTCGTTCGGAAATTTGGCAGCCATTGTTCCACAAATTACCAGCTGGCCAGGAAGTGAATTAAGGCTACCTTGATTTGTTGTTTTCTATTATTATTTTTGTGATATCAACTGTAGGGACAGTGTATATATTTTTTATAGAATTATCACATTGCACCTACTAAATATAAACTGTGTTATTTTAGTATTACTGTATTTATTTTTACGCAATAAAAAACAAATTGAGATAGTGCATAAGGGTAAACTCACACATTTAAATTAATGAAAAAGTCATATACACGAATTACATTTTTAATAATCTCTAAAATTGGTTATTCCTAATTTCCTAAATATAAAAAAAAAACACAAACCAATTAATTGTGCTAAAAATAGTCATTCATAAATTCTAAATAACAAAAAATAATTAATACACAAGCTAGGCATTACAGGCTGACTCACATACGTCTTAGTCACGAAAGTTATGACAAAAAAAAAACATAAAATTGTCTATGCCATAATGAAAGGGCAGTTTTTAATTCCCGTAAAACGCACTACTCTCGGGGGAGAGTCGGCAAACATCATTACACGAACTTTGGATCGATGTACAATCGTGGACATAATAGCATTTAGTTTATTTGATTAATCATCTTTATCGCGGATTAATTATAAATGTATTGTGAAAAAAAAAACACAATATAGTATTGAAATCATAGTATTTTTTTCATGGAATTTATAGAGCTTTTCAAAAATAACACGAAACGAACATACTAACACTACTACTACTAACAGGTTAGTATTAAGATGAAAATGTATAAGAACATATTACACATAATCAATGAGAAGGTGATTCTGTCTTGAACAGAGATGCCTTTTATTAATAGAAGATAAAATTTGAACGGTGAACTTCTTACATGATACAATGAATAAAAAAAGCTTTGGAACGTTTAACATCTATCCACGACTGTACCACCGTAACACTAGGCGTTATTTGCTCTGGCAACAATTCGTAGTAATGTCAGAATAATTATTAATAATAGCGTTCTCTAAATACATATTTTATCAAGTAGAATTATGCTGTAATTGAGTATACATCTATCATAATTTTTTCATCACTTTTATTTAAAAAATTTCCTTTTCAGAGCAGATGAAGTTGCGTATGTCATACATTTTGCTTTCGCGAAGTCGCTTGCCGCTGTCTATGCCGCTGTTTTTACTATGTGTTTTATACTATGTAGCTTAGCTATGTAGTCACTATGCGTGCCACGAGGTTTGCGCGAACGAATCCGTGGGCAAAAGCAATATTTGTATAGCTCATGTGGTATTCTGAAGTATAACCTAATGCCTATATTATTGTAAAGTTTCATCCAAATCCTTAAAGTCGTTTTTTTGGTGAAACATTACCAAACATTCACATAACATACATCCATCCTCACTCGCTAATCAATTTTCGCATTTATATTAACAAATTATATACTAAAAGCTTCCTCGAGAACAACTATCTATACTACGACGGATTTTGATGCAGTTTTTTTGATACATAGAGTCATTAAAGAGGAAGGTTTATGTGTATAATTTATTAGGTTAGAGACACAGCGGGCGAAGCTGCGGGCGGAAAACTATCTATAAATGAATAGGTGAAATCGAAAAATCCCTGTTATTCATCATTACCATTGATTAACGCGGTACCACGCCATTCCCCTCAATTTGCGTCTGTTACCGAACAATCAGTAAATTGGTGGTACATAAACACAAACACTGAGGGGGCTGTACCCCTACTATGAGAACTCGATAAAAAAAGATCTATTTTTTATAGATTTTACTTTGTTTTGAGTATTTGTAATTGAAAATATCATATTTAATCCACTGATGATATAAATAAATAAATGGTGTGATTATTTTTTAAACGCCTGGCCATAAAACAACTTTACGATAATTATTTATTTTCATTTACTACAGATGATCATCCAAAATAGAACGATTGATTTAAAATGTTTTGATCCTATCAAAAAAGTCGAATCGACAATCAAAGACGATACAAGAAACACACCACATTCTATATTCCACGTTAAACTCGCTCTAAACTGTAATTCGACTTCCATTCTAGAACACATGGTACTACGCAAACTGCGTTCAGTCACGCGACGAAGATCGTCCGCGGTGGGATAAACCAAATAGATTGGAAAAAACCGCTTACATTGATTAAATTGTTTAGTAATATGAGGCAGCTGGGAACGGCCATCTCGTTAATTTCGATGATGTGAGCTGATTTTTTGGGCAAAAATAATGGGGGCTAAAAAGGTTCGTTGAGAAAAATTGTGATGTAGAAAAATTTATTTTGGTGATTCCGTGATACTAGGTGGTTTTCTGTGAAAAATTGAGTTTAGAGATATTTACGAACGAACGTAAATTAAGTAAAAACTTATTACGTTATTTCCTTTTAAAAATCAACAAAGACATTGGTAATGGCTATCTATCTAGCGTCTAAACAAAATGAAACATACATATTTAAACTATAATGTAAATATAGTTTTATCTAACACATCGTAATTTCGCCCTCGAGAAGTCTTCTGCTGAACAAAGCCTCCCTCGAAGCTTTCAAGAACTCGAATGAACTCGAAAGATACCGCATCAAACCAGTAGTTCCAGATATTACAACAAACAAACATACAAACTAACAAAACCGATTAATTTATCCATCAAATTAGCGCATTAGTAACACATTTATCTGTGAACCAATAAATGGGGCTGATTTGTTGCATCATCCCCCTCAAAACTGCTAATCATTACTCATTGCCTTGTAACTATTGACTAAACTGTACCGTAGAAATGTACCTATAGGAGTCAGATTAATGATTCGTTTCTTTAATTATGTGTGGAGGAAGGTTCCAGATTTTTCTAGGGAAAAGGCAGGGAGCCTTGGAAGAGTCTTCTCTACCAAGAAGGTTAGGAAGGTTAGTTATAATAAGGTAACGAAAATTCAAGTAATTTGAATCTATGGACCTATAAATCACATAAATATGTATTTTCATTAAATAACATAGTCCAGATAAATTGAAAATTTCTATAATATTTTGCAAACTCCTCAATTTTTGAACTCTACATTTTCAGATCGAATGCACTGCGCTAGCTTTAGTGGCATTAATCTTAAATCGATTTATGTTAAAGCTACAATGCCACTGGAATATACAGTATCAGACACATGTACTTCTGTGTATCTCCGCCAAAATATAACATTATATTATCATTGTTGCAGGGCTTGTAGATTACAAGGGCGCTTAACTTATCAGCCACATCCCTCATATTGCATTTTGGAAGGATATAAGGCACTAGCTGCGCTCCGCGGTTTCACCCGTGTGGCTCCGCTCCTTTTGGTCTTAGCATGATGATATTCCTCGATGATGATATTCCTCGCATGATGATATTCCTCGATGAATGAGCTATCTAACACCGAAAGAATTATTCAAATCGGACCAGTAGTTCCTGAGATTAGCGCGTTCAAACAAACAAACTCTTCAGCTTTATAATATTAAAGTACAGATGAGGTATCTTTTCTGCACGGGCGTAGCCAGGGGGAGGGTTTTGGGGGTTCAAACCCCCCCCCCCGAAAAGTTAAGATAAAATTTAACTATATTAATTAATTACACTCAAAAGTATGTGGTTTGGATTCCCTACATTTTTAATAAATAATAATTAATTGAGAGATTTACAAAACACCGTAAAGTAGTATCGGCACTGTCTGGTGTGTTACCGTCAAATTTTGCGAACGGTTGTGAAATTGAAAAGGCATTTTGTATGTATTCGGAAGGGCTGCCTGAAAAAAGTACATCTGCCGTCAAAGCAGAACTTGAAGTGTGGAAAGCAGCTATGACTCTCACCTCCCCTACTCCAAAATCAGGTTTGGAATGCTTAGATAAGTGCGACCAAAAACTCTATGCAAATATTTACACATTGTTGCAAATACTGGCTACGTTACCTGTTTCCACTGCTACCCCAGAAAGGTCTTTTTCAAGTCTAAGAAGGCTTAAAAACTACTTGCGGAACACAACGGGTGAAAACAGACTGAATGGCTTGGCTCTCATGAACATTCACTATGGGATAGAAATTGATGCGAATGAAGTAGTGGATATATTTAAAAAGAAGAACAGAAGATTAATTCTATAACGTGTACCTAGGTATAACTGAACGTAATTTTTTTATTTAGCCTATATTGTCCCCCTGCTTGAAAAAGGTCTTCGACGATTCCTTCCATTCCAGAAGTTTTCTCTGAATCTGTTTATTACATATTTAATATTGTTCTTATGAATAAACGGCTATTTTATGTACTTTTATTCGTTTTATTTTCTTGGGGGGGGCCCCCCCCCCCCGAATACTGAAACCTGGCTACGCCCGTGCTTTTCTGTATAAAACATTCGAATCAAGCAATAATAACCCATACACCATCAAGCAAGTCACTGTTGACCTCAAATCGGTTCAGTAATGTATTCATATCACACGCAACGCCGCGTGCGCACACGATCACATTGTGAAGACGCGTGACGTAGTGGCACGTGTGACCGGGATGGCACGATTTGTGACAAGCTGGTGGTCCTGGGTTTGTCCGACCCGGGGAAATAGAGAAAGAAGGAAAGAAAGAAAATTAAAAAAAAAGCCTACATACGCGGACGAAATCGCGGGCAAAAGCAAATATTTCTATCGCTCATTGTTGTATAAACTATATTACTGTAAAGTTTCATCTAAATCCGTTCAGTAGTTTTTTCGTGAAAGAGTAACAAACATACATCCATCATAATATCGTAATAATTACAATATGTACTAGCTGTGCCGCGTGGTTTCACCCGCAGACGAAACCGTGGTCAAAAACGAGTATTTCTAAAACTTATGTGTTATTGTTATAGGTAATGTTGTAACTATTTAACTAACTATTCTCGATATCACATAAATGAGTCAGAGAGCCCAGCTAATATCGATCAAAACGTTTAGTAAATTCATAAAAAATAATTCAAATTCATCAACAAAAATACACACGTAAATGATAATGTAACAAACTAGTTTACATTTCTAAACGAAAGGGAGTTAAAGTAAAATATACTAAAATAATTAAATTAACCGAGGCCTCATGAAATGTAGCGCATTCATCAAATATGATAATTAATATTTTTGTAGCACGCAACATGTCCTCGGCTTATGACCTCTTTATTTGAGATTTTTACTTAATTATGTTAGTTTTAGTATTTTTGTATCTTGTGACGTATCTTTTGAGATTGGAAACATATTTGGTAAAATTAAAAATATTTAAACAGAAAACCTACTAAACTTACTACTACTAACTACTTATACTTACTACTACTCACCAACAATGTATTTAATTTCACTAATGAAATGATTCACCAAATAGGTAGGTCATGTACCTTTTAGCAATAATCATTAACCAACTTACCAAAAAGACGAGTAATTGGGACATATTATAATGAGACGACAGGTCTATTCGGACCATAACTAGCTCTTTAGATTTGTAGCGACGGCTCCTGTCTAAACACAATAGACTTATAGGCCGAGAGGTGAATGCAGAATTGTGTAATTGTTTTAGAACCAAAATTACAGTACTTTTTTGATCAATCTTCTGTCGCGGTATATTTAGGTTATTTCTTCATTGGTAATTAAGTTCTTAAAGCTAGCTAGAAAATAACGCCTTGAACTAAAAAAGATAACTATCTCAAAATTTTAATAGATACCATTTTAACGTGATATATAGGTATCATATCTCTACGAATGCAGAGGTAAAAACTAAAAAGCTCTTTTTAAGAATAATAATTACTAATGTATTTTACTAAATAAAACAAAACCTCATGGGAGGTAAAGCGACGGAGGACAATCTTGACATTTCTCAAATATCACACTTCTAAACAAAGATAGCTTAACAAAATATCCAGCGAGCTCTCAGCCTATACTTTATTATTCAGGCCGAGCGCCATTCAATAAGCTTCTACGAACATATCAGCAAATAATGCAGATGTTCCACGTCACCAACTCACTTCATATTTAGGCAGGGAGCAATGGACTCTCTTATTTAGTCTTCCATGTATATGGGTTTATTAGGAAAATAAAATTTAAAGTTTAGAATTGTTTGGTAAATTGAAGATTTTCATGATGGACTATTGAGCTAGTTTAACGAAGAAACTTAGTATTTTTAGGATACCTAGGGTAGTTCGCAATTTCCAAAATTAATGTTGTGAATACAATAATATTTGAAAAGCTTACATATTATATTCAAAGCATGAGATAAATTATTGTTATAAGTTATACAAACTTTTACGTAGGTAGGTACATCACATACCCAAAGGAGCAAAATAAATTTAATAGGTACTTCACACACTTAAAATTGATAAGGCTTCCTTCTGTGCTTTATGTCTTTAGTATAAGCACATCTATACTAATATTATAAAGCTGAAGAGTTTGTTTGTTTGTTTGTTTGAACGCGCTAATCTCAGGAATTACTGGTCAGATTTGAAAAATTATTTCGGTGTTAGATAGCTCATATATCGAGGAAGGCTATAGGCTATATTATATCATCACGCTAAGACCAACAGGAGCGGAGCAACGCGGGTGAAACCGCGAAGCGCAGCTAGTAATTAATAAGTAGGTATACAAGTAGCTAGTAGTATAAGTTTTGTTTTTATTGTAACAACAACATAACAATGTTGGCAGCACAAAAAAGTGTTTAATTTAAAAAATAGTTATAAAAGGGATAAATTGTATTCAGGACCTAAAAGAAATAGACCAGTTTCAGGTCATCTACCTCTCTTAGCGTACATTGTAAAGCCATATAAACATTATTAAGATTCAACCATAATTGGTGCCACGATCTCATTAATTCAGTCGTGTTACAATGTAAGTCTGCTCTATTTTCTATTAAATAAACCACTTATTTCATATAAAATAAGAAAAATAACAGTGTATGTAGTAAAACGGTGTCTTTAGTATAGTTTCTACTTTACAATTTTTTTATATTTTCAAATAATTACTAATAATCAACATTTTAAAGTAGGCATTAAAGCTATAACATAATCTGTTCAACACTTTATCGAATATTGTCGGATAAACAGAGAGAAAATACTTTAAAAGAAAATTCTATAAAAGGCAGAAAACAACACATTTGTGACAGTGAGGTTATTGCAAAAATATCAGCATTAAAATCCAAAATTACCAGTAAAAGCTGATCACTCACAATTAGACAGCGCTGGTATTAATCAGTCTGCGCGCAGATCACACATTTTATCAACAAATTTAACTAAATAGTAATTTAAGCTATATTTAAGTGTCTGTATATTTCTTTTTTATTCTCTTTAAGTGCAATAAAGGATTGATAAATAAATAAATAAATAAATAAATCTTTGTTGACAGTATTAAGTTACAATCATCACTTGCAAAAACTAAAACATTTTAAATACAGTAGAAGGACGCAATTAGGATGTTAAAGCAATATAACTAAAAAGGTTTTTATCTTAGTGTGGGGAAAACGTTTTACGGCTTATCGAGAAGTTTAACCTCTTTGTTGGTATGACATTATCTGTTGCGCACGCGCCGCTTAGCGTTAATAACATTTAGACATGCCAATTAAAATGGAATAAGAAAAACATAGTAAATAGTGATAAATTTATATTAAGGATATATTTTGTTTTGGATTACATATTGTAAAATTTTATCTGTTTTACTAGTTTTTTTTTACGAAAAAATACATTTAGAGCAGAATAATGAAATTATAGAAACGTACGTCTCACCGAAGTTTTATAAGTGTAATATAGCTTTTACATATGACTTTTACATTTAACAAATTCAATATTTGTAATTACCTTATTGCATTCATAATTAACTTTTACAAGAAAAACATATATGACGTGTCCTAATTTACTTAGCTCTATGGCACGGATGTTGGATTCATCTCCGGGCTATGCAGCCATTATCTTTTCCAAGAACGAGAAGGAATTTTAAGATAATTCCATACTATAGGATTTTACTAAAACACCACTCAGAAGTCGAGAGATATAAATGTTTTTAAATTTAAAACAATTCTATCGTATTTTGCAAATTATAAATTGTATTTAAAATACTTGAACTTTATGACCAGAAAGAAATAATAGTCAAAATCTTACAAATCAGAGCTTTCGATACCGCTGAAAAACTAATAAGCTTTTTAATTTTAGGTTATAATTTAATTGTACTTTATGTTATTTGGAGTGTTTGTACTTATAGTTAGATTTTTTTTATAAAGAGCAACGCTGTTATGTTTATTTATATCAAATAATCTACATACTATTTAGAAATTTCTTTCCCTAGAAGAAAGCTACAATCCATATCACGGGCCATATTTTCTAGTATTCAACGTAAATTTGCATCTACAACTGCAGAGTACTAACCAAACCCTTTTTTTTTTTTTTTTTTTTAAGTGGGGAAATCTTGCATAGATACCCACGGCTTCCGGGGAAAGGGCCATGGGCTATGTCGGATTCCTACCGACCAAAACCCCACTGTATTCCGTCAAGCCGCATCAACGACGGGGCCACGGGTATAGGTAGAATTCGTCCGTGACCCCATCAGCAGCTGCCCGTCTCCAGGCCAACACAAACTATGAGCCCGCCAGCTCTGACCTCATGGGGCGGCGTGAGCGGAACACGTCTCACGCCGCCTCATCTCACCGGACGATGGACTAAATCCCCGCTCCATCGCCCGGCGCCCCTCGTTAGGGAGGCTGGTTGCGGCCGCGTAAATCAGCAGCAACGCGACGACGACGCCCAATAGGACGTCGGCGCCGGATCGGGTCCGCGTGAGGATCCCTCTCGCGAACCCGCTCCGCCTCCTCTTTCCGCGAGATTACGTCCTCGGAGAACGTGATCACCGCGCGCCAGGATCTGTCGCTGCCCACCATTGCGCGAACAATGGAGGGCAGAGAGAGATCTGACCCGAACTAACCAAACCCTGGTCACACACTAGCCATACATACAACAAATTCCCATCTTGAGACATTCTCGATTCATTATAGTAGTCAGTAATTTGACATAAGTATATGTAATAATGTGCAATTGGTCGACGTGGGATTGCTTCAATTCTATTATCATAGATTTCTCCTGGATGTCATGTTATGGGAAGGTGTATCTCGTTTTCTAAGTAATCTACACTAACATTATAAAGGTTGTTTCAATTGAATAGGCTCCGAAAGTAGGTACTGGACCGATTTAGAAGTAAATTAGAACCCTACATTGTCCCTGATGAATATAGGCTAGGTATATTTTGTTGTTTTTGTCTCGGGCGGAGCCGGGATGAGCGACTAGTGACTTAGTACATAAGAAGATAAGATTATTAAATCATTAATATTAAATGCTGAACTAGTTGATAATCCACAAAATAATAGGTTAGAACAGATTGAGGTAAATTATTATAAATAGATCATAATTTACTTCTTGCATTAATCGAAAATTCTATTCTATCTCATGTAATAACTAATATCTATATGTGACATACTACAAGAACTGAAAGTATCTGTAATTTTAAAGTTTATTAAATCAAAAAAAAGAAAACTGCATAAATGCTAACGGGCCACGACACAATAGATTTTCTATTGTGTCTGTGATTCCGGGGCCTGAGTTATTAAAATAAAATAAACATCACAGTTTAAGAAATAATATCCACATTATATTCAAATTAAACAGGACGAATTAAACGGAAGAAAACTAATTAGTAATTATGTAACTCCAACCCATTCAAAAAATATAATTGCAATTATATTGCATACCACGGAAGTAATGTTATAACATGTTTGCAAAAATATTATACCTAAAATGACATAATTTGCATTTCCCAGTGTTTCATAATATAAGAATATACGCCAATACTACGAAACAACTGCACATGGAAATAGAAATCAATTAATATCAAATCCTACATTTAAGCGACTAGACTTATAGACTAATGGAGAAACGATCAAGGACCAACTTGTTAACCTCTATAGAGGTATTGAAAAGCCACCAAAAGAATACAATTGCCATATTTCCAACAACATTAATCTTTTACAATATTTGGTATTTCAAGGGGGTGGGCTGAAGGAATTCTTTCCCCCGTTTCTGGGAAACAAACCGCTTTTATCCGGCTTTTTAGCTGCATATAAAAAGAGAATTCCCGTTGTGAGGGAGACTCAATCGATATGCAAGCTAAACGTACCTGTAGTGTATATAAGTTTGGTGGATAGCGGGATTCGTCCCAGTGAAAACGTTGAATTATAAAATAACTACGTTAAAGAAAACCGACTTCAAAAGCGGAAAAGTAAAAAATAAATAAGATTTTATATTATTAATTACTACATATTATTTAGTTGTTCTATTTACTAAATAGGTTTGATGTCGGTGCCGAGCCAATGTAAAACTTATGTAGTAGTAGTTTTGATTTCATAATGCCCGTGTTAAGAGTTTAGTGCTTGGCACCGACTTCAAACCTATAACTCCTGCTTTTTTTTGAAGTCGGTTAAAAAAAGGTTTTTAATGTATACGGGAGGAGGAAATAAAACTTTGCAGTTGTATACTTACGTAAAGTGCATATAATTTTACTCTTTACTGGTGTAAATTATAGTTCTATTAAATATATTACATAAATTCTGAAATGTAGAGTACTATTTTACATTATCTGGTTTCATTATTATAATTTACATATTGTTTATTCCTGATGTTCCTTTGTTGCACATTGTATTGTTCAATATTTTTGTTTATTATGTATGAGTGCATAAAAAATTAAAAGTCTTCCCCTTTTTATGGATATAAAACCTATCAACTTATTTAAATGTATAACAAGTTTTCTGTATGCTTCTTTTTTTTCAGATTGTCTCTACATCAATCCAATGTCAGCGTTTATGAGCGTATTAAATTTTTAAATTTTATTTCCATTTCCGCTTATAATGCTAAAACGTTTATTTCATCCTAAAAGCATGGACACACCACAACACCCTTCGTCAGGTGAGTCACGCCTATCGTCTATGTGTGTGTGTCCTTGCGCGTGTGTGTGCAGACTTTCTGGCGTCACACTAGTACTGGGTTCAACGAGAATTGGTCAGATATGTCCTAATGTTTAACTGTAAACTAAAAAACTGGAAGATTCACTTCTCTATGTAAAATAAGCGAATTTACTGCAAACATATTTTAAGACAAATGAAATAAGGAAGCATCTATCCCACTAAAATAAACGCAAAAGTGTGTAAGAAAATCATAAGAAAATATGAATATTTGTTAATTCTGAACGTATTTTATGTACTTGGAAGTGATGTAGCTTATGTACCAGAATAACACATAAGTTATAGATTTTATTGCACTGAAATAACATATGTAACTATTAATAAAAGTTATAAAGAAAAGTCTCAGCATGAAGAGAAACCAACCGAACTAAAAATTAACCTAACAACTTACCATAATATAATGGATATAGTTACCTAACTATATGATATTCAATTTACTGAAACATTTTCCATACTTTTAAAGGTATTTACGTACAAAAAATGACTAATACATATTAAAAAAGTTACCTAACACCAATCCACCGCCCTCACATTATAACAAAGAGTAGTGAGGTGTTTTAATATTTCATTTCGAGACACGCGGCTCTCGAGGGACGAACAGATACACAACACGCCCTAACACTAGCTGAATCACCCCGGCTTCGTCCGTAAATTTAGACTAAGTTTGATTACAAGATTAGATCAGCGCATACTTTTTACATCTTAGAACTAAGCCTAGATTGGATAGAACTAAAAGTAGGTACCTAGTTCATCATCTCATTTCGAGATACAAGGCTTTCGGGGGACGAACAGATACACAGCTAACACGCCTTAACACTAGCTGAATCACCCGGGTTCGTCTGCAAACTGTATATTTTGAATAATTTGTTTGATTATGTGATTAGATCAGCGAGTATATCAACAAGCTCTACGAGAAACGGATGAATAGATAACTTTAAGATCATTTAAATATAAATTGTGTAAGATATTTTGAATATAAACGATTATCATCTACTTGTTGTAAAATAAATCTGTGTAGGCAAATGTGAAATCTATACTCCATACACTGCGAGATGACTAAGGTAAAACGCATTAGGTACATAAAAGTAATTAGATAGTTTGGATCTTGGATACAAAAATAGCATTCACTTTAGATATATTAGACACATTGATATTTCCCAATTTTTTAATATATGATTTTTTTATGCAAACTCCTTTTAATCATTGATTAAAATTGCATTCGAATAAGTAGGAACAGAAAATGTAATTACAAAAAGTACATCGATTTTTGTTCGCTGGGGTCACGTACACGTATCACAGATAAGAAATATGTAAATATACTCTCACTATCGATTCCCAGGTTCGATTACCAATGAATGCGTTATGCAAATACGATTGTTACATCATGAGAATCATCTCATTTCTATGATTTATTGGCTATTGAGAGTTGAGAATTGAGAAAATATACAGGGTGTAATCGTTAAGTGTGCACAGGCGATTTTTCCGTAACTATTACAGATAACAAAAAACTTTAAACTGATATCGAAAGTACTCAACCTAATGAGTAAAATGGCCGTAATAAATTTTTAAAAATAAAACGGGAAATATCAAAAAAATTATCTTAAAACCCTCCCATACATTTAGTATGAGATATGAATATCCCATGTACATTTAATATGAAAGATTATAGCTTTCTCTTTCTTTTTTTGGTTTTCTGCTTTAATTACTTCGCAAATTTGAAGGGAATTTCATTTAGAAACTTTAAATAGAGCTCCTCATGGTATTGTACAATGAGGACGTCATTTCGAAAATCTGCTATGAATACAAAATGTATGGGAAATCAAATGTATGGGAGCGTTTAATGTAACATTTTTGGATATTTCTCGTTTTATTTTTAAAAATTTATTATGGCCATTTTACTCATTAGGTTAAGTACTTTCGATATCAGTTTAAAGTTTTTTGATATCTGCAATAGTTACGGAATAATCGCTTGTGCACACTTAACGATTACACCCTGTATAGGAAATAAATTAGTGCGTGACCTCAAATGTTTAGAATTTAGCTGGAGCCTACGCTATGGCCGAATTGATGTAATCTTTCACTTAGGAATAAAGTATTCTGTTTCAGTTCAGAAATTTCAGAAGTTGTTTTTAGTTGAGTTGAAATATTACAATCAAACATTTTTAAGATCTGGGTATTCTATCTTGGTGTTTTGTAGGGTCTATTTTTGATAATAACTTTTATACCGTAATCCAGAATTGAGTAAGTATACCTACGTGTGCTAAAAATAAATAATTAAATACGTCATTACATCCTATCATTAAAGCAATCAACAAAATATTATTACAAAAAGTATAGACTATGAGGGTGGTCTTATCTCTACAATCGATCTCTACCAAACACAAACGTACCAAAACAGATAGCTGGGGACGTATTTAAGATGATAATTCATATTATTATGATAGCAATAACCTTTAATTATGCTATTATAATATGAATTTGCAAGTCAGTTCAATTCACGGCGTAAACTGACTGGGAATAAGAGGTCATAAATACGGCCCCCGAACTAAATACAGATAGCTTTAGGATAATTTCGAAAATATTCAGCTAATCAAATTATTTAAATTATCATTTTTTACTCATCCTTTGAAATACATCATACGTAAGTATACAAAGTAATAATTCTTACCACCGTGTTTAAAACAAACAAAAGTGATAGCAACACATCATACAATCTTCTCATAAATAAGTCCTACAATAACATTAAAAAAACTTACAAAAGATTTAATACCCTATTCATAAGATTATCCGTTACACCTCTAATTCCGACCCTTATAAGACAACCCTACCTATGGGTCAAACGGACCATTGTTAATACACACCAATGAAAAGTATTTCTTATGTCCACTTTTGTCCAGTATGGTCCAGATGACCCTAAGGTCAAATTACGTGAGGGTTAAATAGTTTTAAATTACTGGTCAGCGAAGGGTCAAGATGCTAATTTTATTAATTTTATGCTATGTAATTCTTTTTACAAATGTAGAGAATTAATGGAGATAAATTCAATATGATTATTTTTAAGAAGTCAACCAATAATGGAATTATACATATATGCATGCTCACCAAAAATATTATACGAACAAATATGAATAGATAAATCATAAAGACGGACCATAACCACGCTATTATTATACAAGCTACAGTCTATGACATCGTTCTCACGAGATGAAAAAACCCTTAAATCAATTAAAACCAACAAAACACTACACGTATTAAAGCCCTTCTGTCCATCTCTAATCGCCGCGCCAAAAAGTGGAGAATGAAAAAAAAACAAAAGCCGATTGTCAAACGGTGTCGGAAGTGATCGAAACCGGTTTTAGCCGGTCCGTAATGCTGTAGTATATACTATCTGTGGTAATGCGTTGTTTATGGTAATTTGGCGTTGTGTGCAGTTTTTTACGTGGGATTTCGGATGCTGTTCGAATGGGATTAGCGGTCTTGTAGCTGAACGGGTTCGGTATCAGCTGTATGGTATTTGGAGTGTTTTATACGTTTAGGAAGAGTCAAATCGATATATAAAAATTACATAATAAAAACATAGAGCAATATAGAGGAGCATAGAGTAAGGTTGAATTAATGATTTTAACACAGTACCTATAGCAACGTTTTTCTACTATCTGTACTAGTAATCTAATTTCTAAGGAAATGATCTTCGAAAGTATTGATCCCATCATGAAAATTTGTTCACTATTAGAAACTATTCAGGAGTAAATTAGGGTATTTATTGGAAGTAGGAACTATCCCGTTGTTAATCACACGTGAAGATATTATAATTATATTTTTTAACAGAATAATGTTATTAGGATGTATGTTTATTGATACTATGACAAAATAGTGTAAACAGAGTCGGATAGAATTTTGCACAGGGCTTGTTCAAAAACTTGTGTTTATATAAATTGAAAATGGAAGCAGCAGAATAAATACAACATGGTTCATAATTAATGTTATCGACGAAAAACTTTTAAGAATTATTTCGGTTTTTACATGACTCGTTATTGTACTGTCAAATTGACATTTCACGCATGCGCATATTTCATTGTATTGCCAATGTATTTTGTGATCTTTCACCAAAAATTGATGTAAAATGTATTATTATTTATTAGTAAGTAAGTCTATAAATTAACACGCAGTCATTTTTGAATTCCCTTTATGCGACGCAATTTTACATATCGTTGTTTTCGATTCAACTGTTAACATTTCCAAAAAATCGGCCATTCCATTTAATCATGATATTTGTCGTTTAATAAAAAAAACAAAAAATCATTCATTTAATAGTTTAGTTAACTGGCACCCTAATGTTTCTAATTCCTATATGCAAAAAAAAGTTTGAAACAGGATGTATGACTATATAGTTTTTTTATCATTTGCACATAACTGCAATTGACACATTTCTGTAAAACAATATTGTATTATTAGCCTGAATCACGCTTAGGTAACTATATCGAAAACATATATACCGATTTGGATGAGACTTTCACTCGAACTTATGTATGAGAAATTAATAAGGCAATAATATTATTTACAATATGTAAAACATTGTAGTCACTTTCGATATGACCATAAGCAACATTTTATCACGCGATGTCCCAATAAAAAAAAAACGAAAAAAAATGCCAAAATGGCGGGAAAAATTTGGCGCGAAGCTGTCAAAACACGCAAGACAACCCTAAAAAGGATAGTAGTGTGACCAGGTACAATCAATCAAACTGCCCCTTCCTTATTCTTAATTTTTTGCACATCCCTTCGCGTATTTATGCTAATGTTGGCAATTAAATTTTTGCACGTAACGGTCTTTGTCCTTTGTGGAAGATGCAGCTGGACGTATGTAGATATATGCGTTAGAATCTTTAAGTTATCTGTTATTAATATTATCGTGTCTAATAACGATTGAAATTTAACACCTAATTTCATTGGTATCTTTGGAAATATTCCTACCTGATTTGATTTTGAAAAAAAAAAGAGATTTGTGACTAACACATATAATTTTACTAGCCATCCGCCCGCGGCTTCTCCTGCTTTGTCTAAAATCTAATAAATTACAATAAATATAAAATATACCAAACCTTTCCATGATAATAACTCTATCTATAAAAAACTGCATCAAAATTCGTTGCGTAGTCTTCAAGATTTAAGCATACATAGAGAGGGACGCCGGACGGACAGCGACAGCGACTTACTTTTATACTATGTAGTATATAAAAATATACATAATATTACATACGCATAATATATCGTTATAAAATTTCAAAACATAAAGTTTTTTGTCATATTTATACAAAAAATATTAACAAATAATAGCATTTAGTAATCTATTTAATCTCAATTAACGAAACTATCGTTACGAACATCTTTATTTATTTATTTTATAATATTTAAATGATTATACTCGACGTTTAGCAATAAAAAAATATGGCAACCTGATTAAAATCATCCATTTATTATTTGCAAGATTATTTAAATATTTAAGATAGTTTTGATATATATAACTTGGTCAAGGTTTATAAGTTAAAGTTATAAAAGTAATTATTTTGACGTGTCTCATAATTCATTTTGATGAATATTGAAGGCCAATTCTACACATACATTGCAAATGTACCTACTATTTTAAATTTCAAGTAAATTTATACTAGTTTTGCCGCGTGGTTATGTCCAGCCTCTTAGCGTTTTTATATACTGATTAATTCTATGCGATAATGTCGGCTATTTGCAAAAAGTATGAAATAGAAAAAAAATATTAATAAGATGTATATTATAATATATACAACCCAACAAAAAATCTTCAGATTTAGTACGTATACCTATTATTTACGATAACGGGCCGCTAGTTCGTAAACAATATTTAAATTGGTCTTTAGAACCCTATTTAATAAAAAAATAATAATCCACGTCTAATCCATAGATAACTAAGTTAAAAAAAATATTTTTTTAATTAGATACTTAACATGATACACAGACATGTTAATTACTTTTGTATCTAAACAGCACGTGCCTTCTCTGAGACGAAGCGATTTCACTATCTCTACGATAATAACTTACATAACATGCGCTCGATCGTCATCTGTTGCATTATTATTTCTCATACAGTATCCATAGATTACGAAAACAAACACACACTCAAAAATTTCCTACAAAATTGGGAAAAAAATTATATAAAAAATTCGGAAAAAATTGAAATAAAAAATTCAGAAAAAATTGATATAAATATATTTAGAAGATATGATGAAATTATTCTGAAGCATAGGTTTATGGTACCAAGGTATGACCAATTTGGACAAAAGAGGTTTAATGTGGTTTACAAGAGAGTTGAGAATGAAAAATTGATATAAGGAAAGTGAAAGATTTTAAGGAATTTAAGGAAGAGGATTCTTTTGAAGATATAAATTACAGATGAGATGAAGTACTGCAGGTTGTGTAATACCGTATGTATGTTATAGGTAATATGTATAAGTATGTAATTGAATTTTAATAAAATTTTATGAATAATAATGCATTTATTTTTTTAAGTTTTTTGTTTGTAGGATTTGCAATGCCTAGATTACATTAAACAATATCTTTGTTTTTTACTTACTGTAGCAAAGAAAGCAGCTTTGAAAACTAACTGACATTTTTTTCTACTCTCTACACGAATACGTATTATTCTTTAATTTTTAACAAACGCAATAAACAGGTATTGATAGTAAATAGTAATTATTAATATGTTTCAATTAGAGTTTCAAATTCTTATACATATTATGTAATACCAGTGACTACAAAGAAAACGACTTACTAATAGATACGTCTCAAATGATGCAACATAAATGGATAAGATACCGATTAATCTGAACCAAAAATCGATTATTTGTTACAACACTCAATCCTATTTCCTATGTTCCTACTACATCTGTTGTAAAATGCTGCGTTTACTTTGATTTACATTTTATAATTTTAATTTATATTTTAATTAATTTGTTATCAATTAATATTTAAAATAAATAAACATAGCTTCAGTATAAAGTATAAACTCCTCCTTTGCGTCTGTTTGAACGCATTTTACTCAAAAACTGTTAATCGAATTTTCATAGATTATTCATCAATTTAGCTAGACTAATGACCGAAAAAGATTGAAATACCTATGAAATTAATTTGGCACTGCCCAATATAATATTATATGTATACGGAAAACTGTGGTCTAAATTAGTTAATGTATTGTTCTTATATAATATGTATAGCGCCCGTCCTAGCTTATTCAGAGCCTAACAATAAAGGAAGATAAAAACCTGATAAAGCAGTATTATAAGGTAGGAGTTATAGTTTGTCATAAAGCTAAGCCATAATGCCAAATACAACCGTGGATAAAAAAGAAAAAACATGTTAGTGAATTTGAAAGAAATTGACCTAAACATTTTTGGTGAAAACCCATGGTCATGATTCATTTAGAAAAAAGTCTTTATCTAGTAACAAAAAAATATCATAAGATACTTCTAGATATTTCGCTTTTTTTTATTCTTTTTCTTCTTTTCTGTGCCGTTGCCGGTGCCGTTTTCAGTCTGTGTCACACACTAAATTCAACATGGCGCGATTAGATGACATAAAGTGACAATTTGGCGCGCAAGAGTTTCGTTTCTAATCTCATTATTTTAACTACCTAATACTTTTATAATTAGTACATTATTTAACCAGGTGTATAACCAGTAGCTCGATCGTCATATAGATGTGTGATAAACACAATTGCGCAATAAACGCGAGTGCTAACCCGATGTAAACGAGCCATAGCTGATAACAGTACTGATAACAAATGCTTTACTGAAACCAACCTTATTTGCTTGTAATAGAGGATAGTATTATTGACGTTCGCGGAGTAATAGATGTACTAAGGCATTATAAGTTTAATTTAGAACTTTGCTGTACAGTTTTGTGTTCTATCTGTTTGAAATAAGGTATAAAATTGTATTGTCTTTTGGATATCGAGGTCAACGTTTCGCACCTTGGATTGGAAGCTCTCTTATCAACTGACAAGAAATTTAGGTCCCTCTTTCTTAAAAGTTAAAACTACATGTATACTGTATAGATAAGTTTTAAATTCTAACGTTAATTGAAATCTAAATGTTAAATGGAGATAACACTAGTATCTTATTTGAAATAAGAATATTTATATATATAATACTGAAATAATTTCGAAACCAATTTCTTATATTCTTATAAGAAATTGGTTTCGAAATTATTTCAGTTCAATTTATATTGACATCTTAGTTGTTATATCAGTTTGTAAGTAGGTACTTAACATCTTATTTCTTTGTTTTCTTAAGTTTTAACAAATGGGAATGTTTTCTTATTTTATGTGCAGAAACTTAATAACATACAGGTACAGTGGCAATAAAAATGATCGTACAATTATGTACTAGATTTCTTAAGAAGCTCTGTACAATCATCATGTTACATAGGTACTTACAACTATGTTTATATAGTGTATACTCTCTCACTCCATAAAGCAGTTTTAAAGAGATGACATTTTTAGTTAGATACAGTAAACTGTATTCATTAGGAATCAAGAATTATTATTAATTCAATGTTAAATTACATAATCTAAACATCATACTCTCAATTCACCTATCGACTCTCTAATCGCTTCAAAAACTTCAAACAAAGAACATCAAAGCCGCTCATCTCAAAGCAA